>JAUKPT010000109.1:0-27721 GCA_032273505.1 Nanomia bijuga | reverse complement strand
TTCTTATTTCTTCCCCCCATCATTTCGCTATTTTGCTTTATTTCTTCCCTGTTTTAGGGTGCGAAACAATAGAAATCTCTATATTTCTTCTCTATTTTCCTAATATTGCTTATTTCTTGCCCCCCCCGGGGGGCGCTGTTGGACAAAATATTTACCGTTGTGACAAATCTGATAGGTTCGCCGGGCAAAGTCATGACTATAGCCTAGGGGGGGAATCATATGCATTGTCATTTTATACTTAATAAAGTATAGATTTTCTTGTTTACATAATTGTATATTTTTCAACTCTTTTCGTCTTTTAAAACAATCACCAACTTTCACAAAAGAAAGAAAAATATCAATAAAATACAGAACAAAAAAATATGATATATTTGCACCAACGTACTATACACATAAAACTGTCAGATCTAAAAGTATCGCTTTCAAACCCCGAAAGGCATTTTGGGTCAATAGTTTCGACATACATATATACAATTGACATTGCGATGGTCTTATCTTACCTTGACTGTCGTGGTACTGTCACCGGTAAGCCTTTGTCACTGCCTTTGGAGAGCAAGAACAGTTTGGTCTTATTTTATTGGAAGGTTTGGACCTGATAACCGGCCGGGCATGTTAATAACTAATTACGGAATGTATAGAGCAGAACAGCAACTGGTATTTGAAGATGATGATCATGTAGAAAGTAAGTTTGACAATTGTGTCAGGGGTGTTGAACATTTTATGGTATGATTTATACGATGTCGATTTTTGGCTAGATTAACTATTCTTTCTTTGACAATGTTCTATCTAGCTGATGTTTTTAACTAATTTGGGAAAACCGGTACATCTATCATTTCTAGACACAAAAAAAAACAATAGCTGTAATCATTTTTTCCTTTAACATTTTTTGGGTAAACAATTAAAATACATTAGAATAATATCTTTCAAAGAAATCATTTTTGGGCAACGTTTACATGGAAATAACAAGTTATAGGTAGTTACCGAACAGCCTAATAACACATAATTAGTGGGAATCTCTCCTGGTTATCTTTTCTTTTCACAATCTTCATTAAAATCAAAATTTATCTTATCATTGTGAAAAATTTTCATTATTTTCATTCTCATCTTCATTTATGCACATCAAAGAAATGGGATGCGCTTTTATTATCACTACATACACAGTTATTCATCGATATGTTGAGAATTAAGGAGAAATTTGATATTTTAGTAAAAACTTTAGTAGGATATATAGCTGTTAACAATCCCACATATTTTGGAGATGCATTTTTCTAACTTACTGGTACATATACGTCGTCAAAGAATTTTCCCAGTGATGTTGTTTTCAAATATATAACTAATGAGATTTTTCATACTTTTTCATACTTTTTCAGTGTCTAATTAGTTACTAATGAGGATTGTTTTATTGCTTCCCGTTTACCATTAAGAATTAACTTTCAAAAATTAGAAATTGCGTTTTTTTCTTTCGATTTTCATATTTGTACTGATAATCCGATCTTCTTCCACTTCTTATACTTCTTATACTTATACTTATACTTCTTATACTTCCTCCGCTTAAAACCTCTTTCTCATCCATTACATATCTTTGCCACTTCATATACAATAACCTCTCCCTGAGTGTTCAAAGAATAATTAAGTTTCCTAGTGGCCCGCTCCTGTCACCCAGCTTCCTGTATACAGTCATGTATCTTCTGCCTGACACTTGCCCCTCCCCTTCAAGTCTACCTCGGATATCGGCTATATCCGATTGCGACATTATTGAAAAATGCTATCTTTCGTTGTATTTGGCAGGTTGAGATAGATGGTAATCATGAGAAAACAATGAGTATACATTGCATCGACTCATTTGAAATGTTTATTTTCAGATTTGTTTAGGCTGCCTTATTATATTTTTCTTCATGGTATCCTGAGTTGTCAACGTCTTGCTTCCTGACAGATTTTTTTGCCTCATTCGCATCGGATTTTTGATTACATGACTTCTTGTCAAACCAACAACCTTCCTTGTAGTTAGGAAAGCGCAGATACACAAAAAAAGCCCGGATCAGGAAAAAGGAACAAGAACGAAGTATGAACAATAAAGTATGCTCGGTTGAACTGGATGTAAATTGAGAAAGAAATTTTAATTTACAAGGTAAGAAAAAGCGTTTTTCTAGCCCAATAATTTACTGCTTACAAATGACTAAACAACGAAATAGTAAATTTTTTTCTAATAAGGGCGTTAGCTAATTATCGTTAACAAATTTCTGATAACAAGTTGGTTAATAGATACTTAATTACCTATGCATTGAACACAATGCGTTCATTATCCGAGAGACCGTCCAAATGATTTGACACAGAGTACTATGCAGAATTCGAATCACAGATCATATGGAAACAATAATGTCGTATCGTATCAACCATTAAATATAAATACATTAGAATAAACACCATCATATCCATTCTCTGCATCTCACAATGCCAAAATCTATTCGCTTAGATAATCTGGAGAGGTGCAATATTCCTCTTCCTCAATTAAAAGATAATTGCGTTATTTATAGCCTACTATCTCATAATAATCATGGGAAAAGGTTTAAAGTCCCTTGTGAATTGCAGATAATGGAGTGCTTCTGCAGAGAGATTGTTATGATCATAAGGCAAGATATGGTTAAGTGTTTCTCTCTAATACAAGTCCTTGTTGGAAGATAGTTGGTTACTAGTAGGGGCAATGGTTGAGACGCTTGTCCTGATTGAGTAGAGTTTGCTAGGCTTTTTTTCAAAATTTATCTAAATCTTATGTTAGACAATTTTAAAATTCTTTGATATTTGATACCTAAGTAGGCTAGTTAAATCTTTTGGGTAACATTTGGATTAAATCCTATTCTGTGTTGTAGGTAAGGGACTAAGGGCAGATCCGACATGAATTTAGGCAAATTCTCTCATGTCTTATTAAGAAATTCAGGTTACTCGGATTTTATACCTTAGAGTTTCGATCCTTTCTCATCATGAAACTTTACTTTACAAGTCTTCACACAATTCATATGAGCTTCCTTCTTGGAAAACTATATTTCTTCTTTTGACTTCTAAACATAGTAAACACTTCAGCCATGAATTACTGCACAACATTTCAATATATTCTTTCGTCATGCTCTTTCAGACGGCATGTAAGGAATAAAAAAAAGTTGCATACAGAAAATGGGATCGCCAATTAATTATTCCGATGGTGATTTTTCATCCTCTTTTATTGACTTCTAATCGCGCACATCCATGCTCACACTTACTAGAATAAAGATTTTTTAATGCATAGTACCCCTTCAAAATAGAATAAAGACTCTAAAATATTGAGTATGGGAAAAATGATTGGTCAAGCGCTCTAAAAAGAAATTGATTTTAGGGGATTTTTTACGAGACTTTTAATCGCGCTACTCATACAAACACCTTTACACACTCTCACTCATTTTCTTATAAGATTAATAATATTCGCGTTTATTATTATCCTCAATGAGATCCGGTGGTCCTGTGAGATTGCTAGGGCCGCTCATTGCGCATACTTCTTATTGATCTCTTTCGTATCAACATTTTCTCGGCTTCTGATTAAATCAGGTTGTTCAACATATATCACTACAATCAAATATTCATCGAGGCGGTAATTAACACTAAGAGAGAAAGAAGAAGAAGAAGAAGGAGAAGAACGAACGTGAGTGAATAGTAAAGGTGTTTAAGGTGTTTAGCGGACTTCTCTAACTTCCTATGAAACGCGTCGCAATTTCACTTAATCTACTAAAAATCTTCGCTCTTATCGCGTTGTTGAAATCAATTGTCGCAAGATAAGTGTATGATAATACGAGAAGATGTTCACTCACTCAAGTGCTCGTTAAAAGAAGATGTCAAGAAGAAATTAGTAGCGTTTTTGTTTTTTGAAGATTTATTTTATTTTTGGATTTATTTTGGTTTATTTTTGACACTGTGGATATAGTGTGGTACTTATTTTGTGATTTATGGAATAATCAGTCGATAGATACTTACGTTAACAATAATAAATACAAGGAGCATTTATGAGTAAGTCCTTTTGTTTTTGATTTGTTTGCATAAATAAGAAGGTCAAGTCAAATTTTTGATGGATTGTCTGTAAGTTTCTTAAAAGAGGCCAAAGTGGAAAAATGAAACATTTATAAATCATCATAATTGATGCAGGTATATGACACCTTCATTATTTACCGTCGAAAAAATGAATCGCTCTTCGAGAATATGTACAAAATTTCTGTTTAAATGTTCGAATTGTTATAAGATTTCAAAAAAGAACAAAAACATAAAGTTGTACCAAGTTGGGAACAGTGATTTACCCCTTGAATTTAATAACAATTTAACAATAACAAATAGACAATTAGACGGCTGATCTGCGCATAGCAACAGAACCATCTTTAAGAATTTCATCAGAAAGTTTATTGATCACTGGAAATTTTGTAAAACGTTTCGCAAACCCCTTTTTGTACGGCTTCATATAAAGTTGCATCCGCACTTTGAAATCAAAATTATGAAGCACATTTTACAATACCTCCATGATTAATTTCGCTTTGAATATTTTTACCAAAAAAAAACAATTTGAATATTTTCAGCAAATTTTTCAAAATTGCAAGGTGTACTCGAATTTTCGTTCAAAGTATTTCAACTATTTACAAGATTTAAAAGAATGTATAATTTTTGCCTATTCACATAGTTAATAAACTAAATCAGCCTCTCCATTTCCTAAACCCAATTTCATCTAGGTCTATTGCGCTTATCAATTTGGCTGAAACAAGATGGTGAAATAAGATTTATTAATAACAACAACAATAACAACGTTTGCTGTTGAATGCACATCCCCGCGTTATTGCAGTATGATTGAGAACAATGAAATGGAGGTAAAAAAATAGTACCCCCTTTTTACTATACCCAAATAAGCATGCTCGTTTGCGCAATATTTAGTCTATATTCTTTGTTTACATTTTTGCACCTTCTGATTTTCCGCTTTTCAAAAATTAATTTTGAGTTAAGTTAGATAAAAAAAACAGAAAAGAAACTGTTAATTGTTGAACACACGAAAGAAAAATGTTTTTTATTTCTGTTAATTTCAAAATGAAAAAGTCATTCAAATTGTTCTAACTCATATCGATTTATTCTAATACCTACATTTAAGCTTTAAAATAAAAAATGATGCGTTTGTATAATCCTTGGGTCCATTATTACAGCTGCAGAGCACAGCCGCAGAAATCATCACACACAGCGAGTCTCACGTACACACTCTTAATGCCTTCCTAACCTTGGCTCAATTGAAACTATATTGTCGAGAATAGGGAAAGTGTTAGTATTAAAATGCACCGTGACATATTTGTAAACACTTCTTAAAACGTTTCTTACATCACAACAACAAAAGACTTTCATCTCCCCTCGTCGTGCCTCGCTCACACATACACCCAACTTGCAACAACACACTTAATACCATTCCCTAAACACCTCACTTACCTCAAATCTCCATAGTAAGTTTGCAACGATAAATGATCGACTAATTACCCTCAATTACCCTCAATCACTCTCACCTATTTGTTTATCGCTTACAGGACATTATTTTTAGAACTTGCACCCCTGAAACCACTAATCCGTACTGCGTGTCTCTTATCGCTTGCAACAATCGCCCAAGAAGGTTCGACTTCAAATAAATATACATGATTTTAATCTGATTTGATAAATATCGATACACTCAATTGCGTTGTGATATGGATACGCAGTGATATATTGCATGATTATCGTGTACTTGAGTGTGAGGGGGGAGTAGGGCAGGAGGTAGCAGGGGAGGATAGAAGCAGTTTAAATGAATATTACAAGACAAGGGGTTCCTTGCTCATTTTTCATATAAGAAGTACAATTATTGTACAGTCAGTTTCAATCTACTGTCCATTTTGGTCAGTTGCCCTGTTCGCCTTGTCCTTTTATCGTTCTTCATAGCTCAATTTTACCATTTTATGTAGATGGTTAATGGTTAATGGTTAATCAGCTACCGACTAGCTACCTTATTTTCCTCACATGGTACATCCAGTAAGTATCTCAAGAAGGCGATAATTAACTTAGATCAATGGAAGTGTGTTGAAAGATGACATACCACTGCGTGTTAGTCAATTAAAAATATCATCAAAATATTAAGATTTAAGAAAACTTTGGATTATGACATTTTTAGATGAACCAAAAATGTTTTAAAAATTCTAAAGTAGCTACAATTTTGAGGTGAATAAAAAAAATCAAAATAAATCAAAATACAAGTGAAATCAGAACGATATGGTTTAATACCCTACCCATAATTCAATGCTTTACACACATGCGTCTAGACACTAATTACTTGCGCATGCGCCCACCAATGCAACAGTAATGCAATTTCGTACAAGTACACAAATTACATCACCGCAAAAGCCACCACCCCCTCCCCGACAAACCAAAAAAAGAAAAGAAAAAAAAAAGAAGAAATAAGAAAAAAAGTCTTAAAAGTATTAAAAATAGAATAAAAATTCGAGGATGTAGTTGTGAATAAAAGAGGCGGGAATAATCAAATCATACAGTTTGATTATCAAGTCTCTCTTATCGTGTTGTGGATTAGGTGTAAGATGTTTGGCAGTTCCACCGCGCGATTAAAGGGTAGAGAACTTTCGGGATAATTAAGTGTTGACCATAAAAGTGAGAATTAAGTTTGTAGGTATGATAAGTATAAAAAAAGGTATGTATGTCTTTTTTTGTTTATAATGTTAAGTTGAGAAGTAATTCAACTTTTGAAAAAAAGAGTGGAAAATGGTGTTTGCCCATATGATGGAGTACTGCTTGTTTCGAGTGCCTTTTAAAACAAAGGCTATTTAGTTATATCTCAGTATGGAATATCATGCATTATTTCCCAACAACTCTAATACAAAGTTAGTGTGAAGGAATCATAACCAAACGCAAGTTATTTATATTTTTAGGACCTTTTTTCACATGGTCTTCTTATTAGAGCTATCTCGCATACCATGGAAGATAATATAGCCATCTATCTTATCTTCAGGCCCAATTCGTCCCAATCTAAATTTCCATATACAAAATGACTTTACATTAAAACATAATTTCACCATTAAAAATATGTCTCGCATTGTATCGTTGTTGCTTAATCCCGTGTATAAACCTACACATGTTATGATGGCAATGTTAAAACTTTATGGAAATAACCGGAGGTGCTTTTGTGGAGATAACAATAGTGATAGAGGTCCGTAATTCGCGCGTCATTTTTTAAAAGAATATCGAATTTTGACACTTGTACAGAGGACACCGAGTCTTTGCTTTAATAAGATTTTGTGTTCGTATCTACGTCTCTGTGATTACTTGCATCGCCATCTCTGACAGGTTCAATGTCTTACAATTAGTCAAGGTATGATAAAGAGGAATTGTACTAATTACTCCCTTGTCGCTCAGCTTGATTAATCTCAACAGTTCAATCTGATTACAAAATTAAAGTTAAGTTAAGTTGAAACTTGTGTGTGTAAAACGGTGATGTAAGGTTGTGATGTTTCACCTTTTGGCGTTACAATCCAATGTTATCCATCTATCTATTGGCTAGACCAACCAATGTCACTTGCGAGGGAATTGGGCAGTCAGTTAGTACAAAATATAAGTTAGGAATTTATTCATTGTTTCGATTAGCACGATAAGAGTTGGTGCAGGAAACAGTAAGTGGATTCCTAACGTGGTTCTTAGAGCGGTGATTTAGAGAGTAGTAATGTTTTCTTTTTTCCCTATTTCAATCCAGGTTCTCCATTTTAACAAAGTGCAAATCACTATCTAAATACTTTTTATTGTTACCGTTAATTGTACTGTTAATCTGTTTTATCATTCTACTAGAAATCTTATGCAACTTTTTGATGAGTAGATCCATTTTGGTGAGATTCCCTCTCGCATTTTCTACAAGTTGTTTTAGACAAATTATTCTCATTTTTAGAAAAATCTAATTGAGCCGTCCGAATCAAGGTACAACTAGAAGACTGAGCAAAATTGTTCATTTGATTACAACATCTTTCAACCCTTCGTTATAATATAACAAGCTGTAACTTTAAAACATTCCCTTATCGTGCATTTCGCAAATTCCCCTACCTACAAAAACATAAAAAGGGGATTGCGGTAAGGCGGTTCTCTTAATGGATCGCACGCCTAAAAAGATTTAAAAAGCCTAAAAAGCACATCCTGTAGATCTTAAAACAAAGTTAATACGTTCACGATCCAACCCCATCAAGAAGATAATCACAAATGGATCCGTACCCTCGTCCAGGGGTGCCTTATATATCTCATTTAGCATTCATCCAAATACACTTACTATAAGACATGTATTAAAACCACCTACTCAAGAGGGATTAACTACTGTTCACATTAAATGACCAGTTGAGTTTATTCTCTACTCGACACGCCCTACTCTATTATCAAAAAAAAAAATGTTTTTCTTAAAAGAAAAATGATAAAGAAAAAGAAGAATAAGAAATAGAAAGAGAGATGGGAATTATTATTAAAGGACTAAATCTCATTCGTTGAAACCGCAATTTTAAATTGAACGTTCCGTTATTTTATTCATTAACCTTACTTTGACGAATACTTTCTATACGCAATCTCTCTGCGTGTTTTTTATTTATTTATTTTTTGCTTCGTTAATTTATTTTGATTGTTTGATTGACGTTTCATTTTGTGTGAAAGGACACAGATTTTTTACTATGATGGAAATTTGGGGACAGTTTTGTTTGGAAGAAATGTAAGGAGCTTTGTTTTCATGTTTTTTTTTCGTGGTTTTTCAATTATTCTTTTTTGGTCAATTTTTAGATTAATTATTTTTTCAGTTGTTAATCATGTATCTATGTAATTTTTTGACTTAAAGTTAAATACACATAATTCTAGTCCAGTATGATGTACAAAAACAAAGTAAAATTAATTTCATAACATTTTGTGTCTAAATCTTTGCGTTATTACGATTCAATTAAGAGGAATTTGGATTGAATTGAATTGTCAATTTTTTGTCAATTGCAAGTGTAGATGGTTTATTTGTATTTTTTTGTATTTTTTTGTATAAACCCTTTCTTCGATGTACTTTATAGCTATTAATATGCAATTTCGTACTTTCGTACATTTTAGCATTTAGTTGTCCATTCTTGTTCATAATTTTCTATCTGGTAGAAATAAATCATTCATTGTATCCAGTCTAATGACATCATTTTCATAAGGGTGCCGCAAGGTTCTATACTTAGGACTTCAATGTATTATCATGGCTGGTTCTTTTTTTCCAGTTTTTTCATTTTTCCCATTTTTTTTATGAACAAATCTTCATTAAAGTTTGGTAGTATCAGCTTCTTCTTGACTATAAAAAATATATAAAAATTCTATAACAAAAAATACAACGGACTTAAAAAAAAAGGTTTCCGCTTTCACCTTTCACCACGGATTTCTTTGTGACTACCTTAAATAAAGAATGTGTTAAAGCACCGCCAGCTAAAGGATACGGCCTGATATGTTACAGCGGATGGGTCAATATCTCAACAACGGCGCAAGATATAAACTTTTAACTTCACACACATGATCTTATGACCGGTTAGGGGTCTCATGCTAAAAAGTAAAAGTTTCGGGGAAAAATAGGGAAAATATGGACAGTTTCTTTTTTGGCACTAAATATCATTTAACCGCTTCAATTTTGATTTTCAATTGTCAAAGTTTCGCATACATATGCGAAAAATCAATTGCTAGACTATTTTAGCGGCTAACGAAATATATGCTAGAAACTAAATTCTTGAATTCATTTCGGTAACGCGGAGTAATATCCCGGAATAAGATTCAAATCTTGGGATATAATTTCGGTTACTAAGAGTAATTGTAGGATATGGGATCTTATTCCTGTCAAATTGAAATGTAGTGGATCACATAAATTACATCACATCTCAAGCGATCAGGAACCTCCTATGAAAACACTTGTTCATGACAAATACAAAAAAGAAATAGCCCTTTCTATAAATACACACAGAAACACACACGAATTAAACTAATTTTTTGTTCGAAGGAGTCAAAAGACACAACTGGACACTAGCTAGCGTCACATTTGTCACCCTTTTGTAAAAATAGCTGGCACCAAGTTAATAACACATCCTTTGTCATTTATAATAACAAACGTTAATTAGATAATACAAATACACACACACAACAGTATTGACTAGACACTCAAAAAATAACGCAGTTAATAAATAAAAAAAAAATCAATGCGAATCTTGCTTTGTTTTGCTCTATTTATTATTATCATTATTTATTATGTTTCAGATACCGTGCGTTGCAAAGGCATATATTTTTGTTATGTATTGTTTACATGTAAGTTGCATGCAAATTCCAGCGTGCATAAAATAAAGTAATTCTCTTTTTTTGTCTATTGTAAAAATAACACATTAAGAGTAGAAATACATTTCATAAGTGGCGATTAGTGGTAATAGGTACTTTGGCTTTTACAAAAAGGAAAGTGCATGCACCTTAAATTTAAATGGTTCCGGGTTGCTATTCATTGAAGACGATAAATATATATTTATATTGAATAGAATATTGAAAAATAATTTTCGCGGGATACTCTTTGGAACTGGAAAATATTGTAAATTTGTGTACATGAAATATTGGTGCTTTTCAAGATTTGGTGATTTTTCACTTTTTCAGAGGTGTACGCTTATAAGATACAATATTGTATACTGGAGAGCTTTTTAAATGAAGCGCTGTAGCAATGGTTATTACAGTTAGTATTCTTTTTACTTGTCTCTATACTAGCACTTGGATATTTAATGGTAAAAAGTTGTGAACTTTCTCTACAGGCAGAATTCCGTTATTTTCCAAGAATAATTTTATTGTTTCCATTTGAAATTTGATGTTTTGATTGTCCAATCATTGACGTTATTTTCTCACTTATCTTAATAACAATACTCTACACCAAGACCGGTGCTATACAGTAATGAGATGGACCAAATATTGGATTGTTACTCTTCTCTTCTCTTTTATCATTCCTCGATTACGTTTTTGTCTTTTAAACTCTTTCTATTTTTGTTTGTTTGTTTGTTTATTTAACAACAGTTTTTGTTGTTGTTGTTGTTGTCAACGTTTTTTGCACTTTATGTCACTACTAAGCACGAACTTGCAGATGCATTATTTGTAACCTTTATTTGACGTTAAACATAACTCATTTACATGTTCATATGCAAATACATATTTTATTGATCACTCACTTGAGTCAGATGTTTTGTTAAACGTTCCCTTTTACTTTTAAGATGTTTGGAAGACCATTTCTCGTTTTTCGAATATAGTCTATGTAAAGCCACTCATAAGTTATTCTCACATTTTTTACAATTTTATATTAGCACAGTCCAAAACATTGTCCAAACTTAAGTACATTCAGAAATAGCTCTCAGGTATTTTCCTTTTTTGAATAACTTTTGCAATTTTCAATATTTCTTAATTGGAAGAATCAAAAAACTTGCTAGGGTATGAACGTTTTTTAAAAATTCAAGAAGTTAAATTCAAGATCCTATCGTTTTGAAATTAACACTGGTGCTCTTGCGATACTTGAGGAAAAATTAAATCCAAAGTTTGGTGAAAATTCAATGAATTTTTACTGAGAAAATGGTGCTTCAACATGTACAAATTCATACTTTGGCCATCTTTTTAATATTTTCATAAAAAAAAAATACCTGACAGCTATTTCTGGATGGACTTAAGTTATTGCTTTGAAATGTGTTTTAATAAAAAGGAGATTTTTGGGCGACCTCTGGGAAAACGAACAGTTCCAAGTATTTTTGTTGCAATATGAAACCAAAATAACAGGTGCGTGATATTAGGGATCGGTAGATGCTTATCTCAAATCAGTTTTCTGTGTTGTTGTGTAAGGCACTAACCGTTGTTTGAGGTCTTTACTTTTAAGCTTCGCTTCGCCTTTCTGACTCAACCCAATTCTTGCAACTTCTCTTTTTCCAGTTAGCACCATTTGCTCATTATTAGATTGATCGTTATCTATACGGTACGGTTTACATTTATGGTACAACAGTCTTTGTCTTATTCCTATCTAGTGTTTTGTCAGGTAATAACTTCTTGAGTTCAACAGAATGACATGGTTCTGATTGTTTAGCATTATCTAGTGAGACTTTTTTTACCATCACCTAGAGCTCCATTCGAGTACATTTTATTGCACCATTATAGGTCACTCTAAAGAAAAATACGGTAGAATAAACTTTTCATCCCTTAGTACCACGAGACCTTCTTGACAAGATGACAGGGTAAGCTATGCTATGCAGTCCACATACAAAGAGAGAGAGAGAGAGAGAGAGAGAGAGAGAGAGAGAGAGAGATGATGGAGACACATTCTCACAAGGCTAACCTCAGATAGACACGCGTGCAAGCTCACCTTAACAAAAGAGACAGTACAAAAAATCGATATAAAAAAACTACCGACGCCATCTCGCCGAAATAATAACGGTTTCATAAAAAACTCACATATTTATTTATTTTTTCATTGTCTCTAGTATTCTGTATGTAATTATTGTGTTGTGGATAAATTCGTCATAGTGATAAGAGGGGTTGTGTAAAAAGGCGCACTAATAATCCGTCTTGTCACGAAAACCACCCTATTCTTATGCCTTATAATAGAAGTAGTGAGTCTGTCTACGAGTGTGTCTCCAATGTCCAGTAACATGATTTGATCATCTCATATATGCGTATGTGTATGTGTTTGATGCAGAATTGCTATTATCAGAAAGTGGTCAATATCTAATTTGTCAAGTTCTGTTATTATCTCTGATGAAGTGAAGGACAGTCTATATGGAACAATGTTTATGCAATGTTTTGCCAGTTTGCGAATATCAAGCTCTATTGATTGATGCTTTCAGATATGCTTGGCTACAAGGTGATTGTGAAAAGATTTGCATTTTTGACAAATATAATCCTTTCCTCTGCTCTATTTTTGATATATCAGTTAAGAAGTAGAATCCACTACATTCAATAATTCTAAAAAATAAAGAAATAGAATATCTAAAGATTTTATGTTATCATTTCCATACACAACATTCAATTACCTGTGAAGTGCATACCATAACCAAACTATGCCTCGATTGAAATTATCCAAAAAACATCCCTAAATCACCATCTTGATCCCTTGCAATTACCAATTACATCACATCTAAAATCACATCTAAAATACAAACCTAACGGCTATGTGTTGCTGTCAAGGTTGATCTTTCAGTTGTCCATTACCAACGTAACAGTAGTTAGTTAGTTAGTTAGTTTTTTAGACTGCACCAATGGTGGTTAGTACTGCTGACTAGTACAACAATCAGTTTTTTTTTGAATAATTTATTTCAATTCATCTTCTGTTTATCTAAAGGAATCTCTTTCTTTCGCGACTCTCAATCTAACACACTGTCAGTAATCTTTCACGGAACTAAATCACCGTGATGTCACATCCGGACTGAACAACTTACTTTCGTACTTGAATCCCCATGGGGGATTTTTGACCCTTGTTTTAGGGAAGTGTTAATCTTGTTATCAGTAGACAGTTTTTGTCATGTAAACGAAATAAAGTAGGGGATATGAGTGGGGGTTATCATATTCCGTAGGTCATCCGAAACGGGGTTTGTTCGAGAAGGATTGAAGTCATAGATGTGACGTCATAGATTTACCACGGAGTATTCGTTTTCCTTAATACGTCATCGACTGTATTTTACTCTTTTGAATAAAAGAGCAGATTTTTGTCCAAAGGTAGTAATGACGCTAACTAAAAAGATCTGTTTATTGTATTTTTTATTTAGTTCAGATATGATTCTAAATCGAATGCAATCTTTTAATTCCAGAAAATTGCTCTGTAACAGAAAGTCTTTTTTGACTGCTCGACATTTTGCTGATATGTGCCAACCAAAAATCTTTTCTTCGATACTAATCATCTCTTTTACCCTTTTACCCCTAATTTACCCTTTAAATATATATTTATATATCTAATTTATTGACTTCAACTTTAATTTAAGTACAGAATGGTGTTAAAAAAAAAAAGTTAAAAAAAATCGTTTACAAGCAGTTGATATTTTGAATGGACTTAAACATGATAAGAACTTTTTCAGATTTCTCAATGTTCTTAAGTATTGAAAAGTCAATGTACTGCTGATACAAAGAATTTATGAAAAGCCTTTGGATACATGTTGCACTGATCCTATGGCTGTTTGAAAAAAAATGCTTTCTTTTGAAAAATTTGAAGCGACAAAAAAAAACTTGGGATTTGAGTTAAAAAATCAGACGAAGTTTAAAAAAACTCTCTTCTAAAGTTTTTAGCTCGTGACACGTTCATGCTAGGGATAACTAAAGATTTCCCGTATTCTTGATACAATATCCCCAACCAACAATGCAGCGGAAAAAGTCTGACCGTAGAACATACGTTGTTACAAGGGATTAGTGCGGGGAAAGTATGAAACAAAGGTTCGAGGATGAGAATGAAAGAATGATAATTGTGATAATTTGTTGGAGCATTATCAATTGATTATCATTATGGTGTTGAAATGTATACCTTTGTTTGTAAAAAGATAATTTCTAGATTATCGATTTGTCTTCCTTTTTAAAAAAAATGATAGGAAACGCGAATTAAGAATGATTTTGCTGCTTAGTGGTTTAGTGTAATTCCTTAGTATTTCTAAGAACCTTGTCTGGAACCTTTTGGAAATCATAGACTAAAAGATTACCATTCCTTTGTTAGCTGAAGATCTTTATAACTAAAAAATTATTTAAAAGCAGTTAATTATTTTTGATGGAATTATACACTTTTTCAGATTTCTCACTGTTCAAAAGTACTAGAATGCCAATGTACTGCTGACAAAGATAATTTTTAGATTATCGATTTGTCTTCCTATTTAAAAAAACAATAAATTAAGAATTATTTCTTAGAGTTTCTTTAAGAACCATGTTTAGAACCTTTTGGAACTCATAGATTACCATTCTTTTGTTAGCTGCAGAACTCTCTTTTATCCTTACCGATTATATAAGTCCATTTTTTAAATATGGTTTATCAATTAATGAGCATTCGGATAGGTTTAATTTCCATCTTTGTTCTGCCTTTCTTATGCGTCTTTTCTCACATCTGGCAAACTATCTTCAAGAAAAGTTTGATCGTTTGGAACAGTTACATTTTTAGCCTTTTTGTCTATTTGAACATAAATAAAATAATCACGATATGTAATCACGTTTAAAATTTGAATAATAAAAGTTGTCGAAAATAAACCATTGTATTGATTGAACGTAATATTGTATTATCTAAAATCGAATTGACTATTTCAAAATTGTCAAACATAATGTCAAATACCATGGTTGATTTTTCTGAAAAGATTTCCGAAGAATTAGATCCATATTCCAAAGGTTTTGATCAAATGATAAGTTGGGTTAATTTCTAATGTTTGAAGAGGAGAAATGGTTTAAAAATCAGTGCATCTATTTTTCTGCAGTAGTCTTAATTTTTTTCTTAATCCAATCCCCTTTTTGACCAAATCTTAACTGTATTTTTACTTTCTTATAAAAAAAATTAGAGACAAAATAAAATTGTAATAATCTGTTCTTCTTCTTGATATGGTAAGCATAAGAGCAGAAACTTGCAGAATCAATATAACTATTTTTCCTAGCACTAAATTCTTTCAGCCTTAAGATTCCTAAACATTATGATAGTGTGATCTGCAGAAACGTGGAGGACTGGACAGCTGTTCGCTCTTCCAAAAATCTAAGCGTCTGTCAACGTCGACTTTGCTGAATATCATTTCGTATTTACTTCCCGTTTCCCTTAACCGCATAGTGTCACAAACTTCTTTAAACCTGTCTTTTAATTTTATTTCACGAATATTTAAAGAAATATATCAATAATTTCACACGCACCGCAAAAAAAAAAATTTCGTCATTTCCCTGTCACTCACAAATGACATGCGCAAAAATAAAGAAATGTGTCGAAAATGTTCTAAATGTCATACGTTCAAAACCATTCATGAATTTTCTAACAAAAAAATGTCCACTGCAGAAAAAAAATGTGACTTCCACTTTTTTGTTTTACTTGCCGAACAATAGGGCAAAAAAGATCCTTCCGTATGCTGCGGAAAAAGACTGTCAATTAAGTACTGTAAGTTTAGACCACAATTGTGTCTTGTAGTACGTATATATACTTCATGCAAGAAGGACATCTTCAGTCTTACTGTTACAGCCTATCAAAATGCTTCTTGACATGGCAAATCACACTCTTGATACGATTAGTTGTATACTCAACGAAGATTTTAGATTTATTCCACTTGAGCAAGTCAACATTGTCGAACAAATCAATATCGATCATATAAAGAAAGGTATGGTGTTTATATTTCTGTCTGTCTGTCTGTCTGTCTGTCGATCGATCGGTCTGTCACTCCAATCACTAAAATTGAATTTTATTTACTTTGCGTATATGGAATTTGGTGACAGGAATTTTCAGTATAGCAGAGAAGTATTGAATAAGTGTTAGTACTATTCCATGTTTAATCTGTCTGTCTGTCTGTCTGTATGTATGTTTTTGTTTGTGATTAGTCAAAGGGTTATGTAAAGATTAGTCATCATTAGAGTTAAGATTAAGTAGTTATTAAATTTGACTTAAGTCACTTTTTCTGTTCAAAGTCTTGATGTTGAGTTAGATAGAACTGGCTATTTCTTTTTTACTTATTGGATATATAAATTCATTTGGAAATTACTTTGGGGAAAGGTTTGTTTCAATTAATTCTTTTTAACACTTTGCATTGGATAGTTGTGGAAATCGTATGACTTGCCCCACAAATAGCAATCATAGATACCATTTACACGATGGCACTTTCTACTTTTTTTAAAAAAAGCAAAAGTTCCCAAATTGAGACTGTCTATTGAAGAAGTATATTTTAACATTAGGGATTAAGCAATTTTGACGCTTTTGAAGACATTGTAATGAAATGAACGTCTTTTTCAGTAGGTCATAACACTCTAAACATGATCGACAATTTCAATTAGTCTTTTGGTACATATTATACATCGCTTTTTTGCAGAACATTAGAGAGGAGAGGGGGGGGGGGGTGTTGGATGAATTTTTAATTGTTTACAATAAAGAAATCTTTTGTTTATGCTTTGTATTTGTTCCACTCTTATCAATTAATCATACGTCTACACATGGAATGATATTTCATAACGTTTCGTAATCACCTTCGAAATGTCTCCTCACCTCCCTTGTGTATAATACGGCTCTCATTAACCCTTTGATTGTACTATGTAAACACATATTTTACTGTATTGATTGATGTACCCATATATAGCTCAAAGATTCGCTAGTAATACAGTCAATACAGTAAAGCATTCAAGCTTATCCACGGCCTAAAGCCAAAGTTTAATGAACAACGTTATTCAACAATTCTGATTTTGGTTCTATCTAAAAAAATGAGCACGTTTATGTTATCAAATAATAGTCGATCATTGATTCTTTCTCATGAAAGTGTCATCCTTATTAATCATTCATTTATTACACTTTAATTTTAAGCAGTAAACTTCGCTCATTTTCTAACAGAAATATCGTGGTAGAAAAAAACATTTAAAAAAATAATTTCTTTACAATTTGAAATCCTTTCAATTTGTGCACTAAAATTATTCATATATAGCCTTGGGGCTGGGAGAGTGGGTTGGGGGGCAGCTCCCCTAGAACTCATATTTTTCGTTAAGAATTATTCGAGCAAAACTATATTATCCCTCTAAAATTTTTGTTCCACATATAATAAGACATCACCATACTACATTTAGAGGTATGACATGCACTTCTGACAGTGCTTCCTATGTGATACATGCAAGAGCTGTCTAGTGTTTCAACAGTTAATTACTGACGATCAAATTTCCCTCAAATGGACTCTCCTAAACTTGCAATCAAGTGGATCTTGTATAAAAATCTTTCAAGGGTCTTTATATGAGAGCAAATGATGTAATCATCCTTTGATTGTAATATTTGCGAATCTATTTACTAACAGGACTATAAACCGTTTTATTTTGTATTTGCTGGGTTCAATGAATTGATTCCTCATTCTCCCTTTTCAGGTTAGCATTTTTGTAAGAATGAGTTCGCTAATTCTACCGTATTTTAACGTTCATTTTGCGATTTCTTATGCCTTGTATCGTTTTCATATCGTAATTGTCGATCTTCTGGTATTTGAAATGTTCACCATTTTGATATCATCTTTTATTTCTGTTATATTACATAGTGTTTGAAGTGTTCTACTTGATGATTATGAAATATATCGACGGTTAGTAAGTTAGTAGGTTCCTATCAAGTCTACCAGATGTCTGAAGAATCATCGTACCTTAAATGAAGGCAAGAAGAAAATGTCGAGAGAGCACAAGTTGTCGACTTTCGCGACGTTTCTTGCTCGCAATGTTTAGTTTCTTTACTCTAAATATTGTTCACAATAGTAAAAAGGAAATTTGATAAACAATACATTTTATTTTGTTTCTCGCAACAATTCTCATTAAAGTTACGAATATATTTTCGTCGCTTTTAGCGACTTTTTGTGCTCGCGACTTTTTGAAATTTGCACACTGAGGACTTTAGACTTAAATCTGTATTTTGGATTTTATCAAATTAAGTTTAAAAGTAACTTAGTTGATATCTTTGAATAGCTTTATTTTTGAAATATTTGTTGTTATTTTTTCCAGTATCATTTTTTTCTGTCTCTTTTGGAGAAATAGTATTTTTCTTCATTTTGGATGTAAAGAATACGTCATTTTAGAGCTGAATTAGGATATTCTCAAAATAAAGCAAAACAAAATTAGGGGGAACATAAAGCTATTTTGTTGTTTTCTTATTTCTTACGTACATTCTTTTCTTTTAATAATCATAAAATGGGCAAAATAATCAATCTATATCCATACTAATGCATAAAACTAAAAAATGAATTTATCAAAATTAAGTTTAAGGATCACTTTAAGATGAATGCTTAGCTTCTCGACAGAGCGGATACACAAACGTTCAGCAAACAATAGACTAGTTGGTTATCTGTTTAAACACTTAATGACAGTACCGCCTTGAGACTCGATGTACTAATTACCTTACCTATGGTATGGATGAGCGTATGTTATGTTAACGTATACGTAAGGATTAACCTTGTCTTTAAGCGTCTACTGCTACACTTTAACTTGATTTGTTTTTGAACCCTAGGGGAGCGTGTGTACTTAAAATATCACAGTTTTTCTAGAAATTAGGCCAATGACATATTACCAAATTTCCCCATTGCATGAAACAATGACTTGTCACACATAATATTTTCCTCCAAATCTCTAGTTTAAAATATAGTTTGATTCCTTCCCCGAGGATACAGCAGGCTATCTGAGTTAGTTGTTTAAATGCCAATTTAAATACCAGGTGTCATCTGTCTATCTCATTCTTCACAAAATCATATTTTATGTTTTTCATGATTTGTTGTTTACTGATACATCTTGTCTAGTTTTTTGGAGCTTTTATAAAAGTTTGTGAACGGTCTATGGTAGAATTCATCATAACCTACGTATTTCTACGTTTTTTTCGAGAACATTTAACTTATAGAAAAGAGAACTAATTCATGCATAATTTTTAGTATAGACCATACAAAAAAGTTTCATTTCGTTCAATCCACATTTACAACATAACTTCCAAATTAATTCAGACCTGGTATTTACATCCAATACTTGAAGCGAGAAAACAAATGTAAGAAAAACATTTGAAAAGCTAAATTGAGATCCTTGAAAATACATATAAAGGTCGAGCCATGCACTAATCGTCATTGCAGATTTACTCTTAAACTCCTTTATTTTGAGAAATCCTCTATAATTGCTTTGTTTTGGAGATGAGTTAATCGGCAACTTTAAAGTTTAGACAATCTTTGTAGAAGCGTAGTAAACCTTCATTCGTATATTGTCGATCCAACCAATTAGTTAAATTCTTGTAAAAAGTTCTTAAAATTATTAACTTCGAAAATCCAATTTACTACTACGTTAAAATGCTATTAGAAATTGAGAGCCCTATTAGATATGTATGAATTTCTTACAAATATTGTTAAAATTTGTTTAAAGCATGCATGATAATGGGTATACATAAGTGGGAAACTGTACTAAGAAACTTTGATTAAATGTATGAAATTTATATTAATATATGAATGTAACTTCTTGGTCAGAAAACCCATAATACCCATAATTTTGTTGTAATGGTGCCATTTTGTTGAAATACGTTTACTATGGAATTGCCTATACAAGTTTTATAGCAAGAAATATTTTCATTTTTCTCATAATACATAATGGTTAACTCACTTTAAAGAGTGTACTCACTATAAAAAGTGTACTCATATAAAATGTGTATAATTTACTTGAATAGAAAAATACACATAACCGTGTTCTAATGGTGCTATTTCGTCACATTCAATTAGCTCATAAGGATTTTTCTAGATGCTTCATGCTTTGCCTTTAAAGTGCAGACATTTTTTCTCATAATGGCTACCTTAAAGTAAAAATATGAAAAGTGTACACATCATAGAAAATGTGTATATATTACGTGAATAGAAAAATACATGTAGTCGCTTTGTTCTAAATGATGATGGCATTGTCCTTGAGTGTATAATAGCTAATAAGTGAATGTTATTGAAAGCTTTGCGGCTTTTGTGTGACAATGGAGTGCTAGTCGTCACTGCGGATTAGATCTTCTGTTATTCGAGTCATAAATTCTATTAGCTAAATTTGATATGGAATTTTCATTAAAATTGTTTCGCATTTGTGAAGTCACCTTTTATGTTTTCTTGTGTTGTGTTATATTTGTAGATTTTTTATATTTAGAAAAGAATCGTTTGTTTTGAAAAAGTTATGAAAATCAAGGTACAACAATTGCTTTTTTTCTGCGCCGTTTTGCATTTTTGTATACTTCATTTTGTATTTTTTTGTGTGTTTGATACCATTTCCTTTCTTTCACTGCATTCTTTCAGACATATAGGTGTTTTGTAATAATTAGCGCGATTTCTATTGTTAACGATACTTCCTATTCTATTTGAGCCAATCAAATTTCAGCAAAATCATAACAAACTTTTTTTTATTTAGAAATTTTGTATGTTACGCATTCAGTAAACAAAAATATCGTACTCTCCAGGTTAATAGAACAATTTTTATTGAAAATGGCGTTAGTTGATCGGAGCGGAAATGAGTGTAATATATTATCATTAATTCTCGATCTTGATTTTTACGGTAAAAAAGATGGTATCACACTTAAGCTAAAACTAAGAAGTAACAAAATGAAATGATATATAAATCATTCAAAAAGTCATATATATTTGAGTAATTTCTTTTTTTGGCAATATTTCTTGAAATATAAAGCTTTTATTATTACTAGTTTGAATAATGGCGGGTAAAAGCGTTGCTACTACCTGGAATTTTAGCACTTAACTAATTAAAAGAAAGATGCAAGTTTATTTTCTGACTGTTGTTTGTTCATATCCAGTTAATGAGATAAACGCCATACTTGATTCTGTTTACAACTCGATACAAATTAAATAACATGTTTTTATTCTGCGCTAGTATAAACTCTTTTTGAAATATAGGATCTAACGTTAATATGCTAATAACTTTGCATTTTACACTTGTGTCAAAAATGTAAACAAACTCATGATAATAATAAGCGCTTACCCTTAAGTCAACTTGCTTGATGGCATTTTTATTCATCTATTGATTCATCTATCAATTCATTTTACATTATTAGATTCATGAGTAAAAATCGACTATTAGGGGGAAAGTATTAAGACACCTCAGTACTAAAATTAAAGTATTTTTTTCGATTGCAATAACAAAATAATTTCCAAATCTATATTCAAATCTATATCCAAAGAAACTGTTATTATTATGTATTCCAAAAGCATGTTTACTCCGTATCTTTGGGGAATCATTTGCAATAAGTTATATTGTTTTTTTACCATCTTAGGCTAGGTAGCGAATGAACTCATATAAACTACCATTACGTGTGTTAGCCGATGCGTGCTTGCGTGCATTCACTTTCCACTGTTCCTATCCCCCCTTCATATCTTTTCTATTCCTGTTTGTTGTTAATCCTTCTTGATATTTCAGTTATGCATTTATTTCATGCTCCCAATGAACTCAACCTTGCTTATTTTTGTGGTTTCGACAAACAATGTGAATCGTCAGAAAAAGGATAGCCTCTTTTTGTCAGGTTAATTGATATTTCTGTTCAGAACGTTCTCTTTATATGAGTGTATGTTTATTGATCAATTTGATTAGGAAATATTACTGAATAAATCGATTCTTGCAGAAGAAGAGACGACGGGTGTTGTTTAGTTGAAGCATTTTTTAAATAATCTGATACTTTATTTCCAGCATAATTATTGATACAAAAGTCTATTGGTTCTGCTTTTTGTTAAAGTAAAAGAGAAGACATAATTGTATGTCACAAAGGTAGATTAACTTCATATCAACTAAAACGGTAAATTCTTTGGCCAACAGCACCTTAACAATGTTTTCCATTTTTCCCAAACATAACAGTTGTCTCGACAAAAAAGGTCTCTTTATAGTACATTGATAATTAAAACTGAGAACCAGATATTTCAAGAAATTTATCCCAAATATGCAACAGATTGGAAGGCCATTACCCGATCACCTCGTCACTAGCTCAGTAGTTCCTCGAATATTTTGGTAACTTTTTCATTTTAACTAGAAATTTAGTAACTCTTCCATACTACATCTATTCCTATTGATGATAAATCACTAACTAAGTAGTCATGAACCCAGTCAGGCTTTCCTTGAAAAAGCAAAACGAGTTAGTTGAAACCTCATTGATAAAACTGAACTCATATATCTGCATCAAAATGTGAAAGCATCACAGGCTTGGTATCGCCTACCAAACTTAACCTTTAGCGTATAGATTTCGTACGCGCAAAAAAATATTTTTCCGTTGGTAAAGTTGCGTATACATAAATAAATAAGGCTCTCACGTGACATGAACTTTTCCCAACGGAGCCATATAATAATATTCATAATGAGCTTGTAGCGTGACGTAAGCAGATCGCGCAGACGCGCAGACAACACGCTGAAGGTGACAAGTTCTAATTGGCGAGCATGGTCACATCCCAAACAAAAGATATGAATAGTTTTATTAAGTCTACTTCCATCGATGGAATATATAATGTATACATTCTCTACGCATGTGTATGAGTGAGTACATATATCATATATATGTATATATACATCTATGTCACTTCAGAGCTAGCTACTGCAGACAGAAATAGTAAGCACAGAGAGATGCCGCTACTCCTCACCCAGACGAAATTATCTCTTAATGACATCATTAAACGTGGACAATAAAGGCTATTGTCCAATTGTATGTATAGAATTCTTTATATTATTGTACATAAAGAGATGTATATAATAATGTTGATATTATACTGGTATGCTGGTTGTTGTTAGAAATATTTACTATTGATTTCTAGAATGGAAGCTAGTATAGCTAGTATATGAATTTGTATTTTTTGGTAATATTTCTGTGGATTTTTGTTAAATTTTGTTAAATCAAGATTTTCCTATATACACGTATTCTGCATTTTAGCAAGTAGCAGTCATTTAATAAAAATATAAAGCAGAATTTGTGCCACTGGTTTTACTAGTCTCTTCAATCTTCAGCTTGACGCCATTGTTTTTTTTAACTTGTTTTTGTCGCGTCATATTTGTGTTGCACCTATAGAGAAGTCTGTGTTGTCACTTAATCTAATTAAGTTAGAGTAACAAGGGATCAAAACTCATAGTTAGGGACTAGTCTGTAGTAAATGCTGTGGAGGGAAGTTTACGTTTTATAGTTTCTATACGACCATAGTCTTTTTATAAATATTTAAGGAAATGATTTGAACTGATTTGAACTTTGGTGGAAAAGGGCGTCTTCGTCGTATTTTGAAAGTTTACGTTTTGTCAAGCTTCTCCAGTTATGTGGCTACCTTACCATAGTAAGATATATTTTTGTTATGCTATATAAATCTATATCTTGACATTTTATGTCTTTTTCTTACTTTAAGAACAATGTTTCTTGGTAGAAGTACACTAGATTGATATTACCAAATAGAATGAGCTGTCCATCGTGGACATATTTCTTAACTAAAAGTGAGTACTCTTTAACAAAGAAACATTTTTGCGTATCATTTAAGGAAAGAAAACATAAGAAACATCCAGGTTATAGACCAACCTTGCTAGATAATCCTTTTGTGTTTTCGATGTGTTTTCTTTAGCATTTCCCAATATTCTTAGGTTTTGGGCCCGCCCATTTTATGTTGACATTTTTCTTTTATGATCTGCAAAGTGTCCCCTCGTCACCTTGTGCTGTCATGAAAATTGGGAGAACCTTTCAGCGCCCTTTAAGAAATAACATTATAAAAATCACCCGTTTGTCAGAAGAGCCTGCCCACTGGAAGAAATTTTATAAATGCTTTAATTCAAAGTCAATATGTAATCATTTCAATAGTAAAATATGTTTATTGGAAAATCAGAAGATTGGTGCAAACCATGTACATGTAGTCAAAACATGTATTTTTTAAAGCTTAACTCTATCCCACTTGGGCTTTCTTATGATAAATTGCACGTTTGAAGTCTATATAATAAATTAATTGTATAAAGCGTACCACAAGCTTCATACAATTGGTTCGAGTATATTCAATGAAAATGATATTTTATCCTTAGACTTTCTATTTTTGACTATATCTCGCGTTTGAAAGGCTTCTACCTCAGCTGGATCGAAGGTGTTGCTTCAGAAGCAACACCCCGAATCGTTCTGTCCTAATGAATTCCCCAAACCTAAAAAGAATTGTATAACTTGTTTTGATTTTGATAACAGGGATTTTTAGCATAGTTTTTTGTACTTACTGCAGGAAAAGTCTTTATTTTGTGAACAGGAAAATTCTATTAAAAAGTCTATCTCCTTAAATAAACTTTTTTCTCTAAGAAAGAACAGTTTATAAACCATTTCTCAATTAGTCTGTGTGTGTGTAAGCCTATGCGTGCGTTGAGATCGCTTTCGATCGGCCACGCGATTTCGGCTTAAGTTATTTTTATCAGTTGAGCATGTCCGGCTCAGGAATGTTTTATTTTCGTACATGGTGTTTTTGTGTGATTGATTTGCGTGTAAGTCGTGTGTTTGTATTACTCTCGAAGAGAAAATATGTATGTGTTACACTAGAGCGAGCTGCAAGTTTGACTATTTCATGGTTGGCTCATAACTCTATTTTGTTACCTAGTTGCGTCTCCCCATCCAAAATAAAGTCAATTATTATTTAGGTTACAAAACATTTCAAAAATCTAGAATTCGCATTTATGGCTACTAAAGGGGATAACATCAAAAGAAATTTTACCCCCTCTCCCTAATGTTGATTGACGTAACTTAGTAACAATTTAGGTTTATGAGCCACCTGTTCTGCTATTCTATCGTCATCTCTTTCTTTAGTAGTTTGTATATGTCTCCTTTGGTTTGTGTATCTATATGAATACTTGTATACAATTATGTGCAGATTTTTGTGTTTTGTCTGCCCTTTATTAAGATGTGCATCGGTAAATTAAATTTGGGTATATGTCCATGTATTTCGAGAATGCTTGTACTTTATACTCTCACATATACATATGCTTATGTGCAGTTGAATAAATGAGGAAAGAACTATCTGGAATCTATTTCACTCCTTCCTTTAACCTTTTCAGGGTCTACTTAGAGTATATGCATGCAAACAGAAACGTCTATGTTTATGTGCAGTTTCTATTTTTTGCTCTATTTATTTTTCCTCTAGAAAGAAAAAAAAAACATACACCCGGTATTACCAGTGAATTGTAGAAGTATTCATTTATTTCCAGATGCTCCTAGAAAAGGTTTACACTATCTATGGTGAAACAGTTACCATGTTCTTTTTCATATTAACATGTCATTGTCGTATTGTTTTTTCTAAAATGATCACAGCACAACCAATGTACGCGTGTGCAATTAAGCACTTCGACCCTTCTTGTCATCATTATCTCATTAAATTAAGAACAAACAAAACCAACATTTTCCTTCTTCTTTTTTACTACTAATTTCTATTCTTTTTTTTCATTATTTACCAATTCGCTCACTCCTCCCTCCAATGTAGTATAATCGTCCCCCTTAACCATTTTTTTCGCGAATATACTTTCAATTCTTCAATTTTCATCAAGCTTTTTTCTTCTTTTTTTCTTTTTTTGAAGGTACTCTTTTTTTCAACTTCTTTTTCTGATTTTTTTTGTATTTACTAAATTTCTATTTTCTAAAACAATTAAAATAACAAATCCTTATTCTTTTTGTGATTCATTTGTTTTTTCATAATCGATTCTTCTTCTTTGTTATCTTTTGTCTTCATGTTTTCCTTTTTTACAATTTTTGATTGTCTCTCTTATGTACGGTGTTGGTGACAATGAGGACATGGATTTGGGATAGATAAGAATGTCTCTATTTCTTCAAAAAAACTAAAATTTGAGAAATTTGACCAGTTTTGGCTGGTTATGTTCTTGAAAGTTTATTTATAGTTTAGAAAGTATTTTCTTAGTCGGGGGAGGGGGAGGCAGAATTTCATATTTTCTACACTGATGCCGATGCAAATTCTTGTGCGATTAGTTTTCTGCTAATAATTATTGTTACGAATTTTGGATGATTGCATTCAGAAATTTAGTTTTCTTTCTTACGTCTCCCTTTCAACGGTCTTCTTTCATTCCTTTAATTGTAACTTTCATATAGATTGTACTATTTGCGTTGATAACTCCCTCCTATCAGAATTTAGAACATCAGAATTCAATCAGCCATATTCTGTAAGTCTGACACTGTTATTTTATTCATATTAGACTGTTAGTATTAGTATCAAAAGATCTTGAGATAATTTAACCTGTTATGGTTCAACTCTTTGGTAAGCTATATTTGATTATTCATCTTTATTTACCTTCTTTGCATTATCTGACAGCTCTCATATGGGCTTAGATTGTATGGATGCAAAATCGAAAGATTGTTAGCTGTTAAACCAATGTGAAATCAAAATAACTACAATATTTGAGTAAGAAACCTTTTTTGCCTTTCAAGAACTATTCTATAACATTTTCCATGCAAAATCTCCCTCCATGAAAAATAATATTCCAATTGTAGAAATAGGACGGTGTCATAATTAAAATTATTGAAGAGGATACCTCAAGAATCATACTTTGGTCCTTTCTTTTTTTAAAGTCTTTTTTTAAGTATTTATCTATTGTGCTACCTATAAACAGTTCTAGTGAAATTGTATCACAGGTATTTGATCATTTATATATTCATTTAAAATATTCATTTAAAATATTCATATAAAATCATGAATGGCTTCATAGAGACACAAGCATAAGATAGCAAAAGGGGAAGATACTAAATTCTCACGACCACACACATTCTCCAAAAAAGTCATCAACTCGTGGAACGATCTACCATCTACTCATCGACTCTCCCTCCGTTATAGGGTTCACAAACAACTTTTATATGTATATGTTATGAGTCTGTACTTACAGGCCTATCCTTTTGAACAGAAATATATATACTATACTACTACTACCATTGACGGATCTGGTCCAATTTCTGAGTGTCTTCAAAAATGAAATTTACCCCAAGCTGTAGAAAAATTTGAAAATTGAAGCATTGAACACGTGG
>JAUKPT010000108.1:8945-27728 GCA_032273505.1 Nanomia bijuga | reverse complement strand
AGGCCCTTTACAAAGAAGGAGTTTAAGTTTGTCATGTTGTACAATGTCTAAATCTCCTGTGATTATGTGGCCATGATTATCACTCTTAAATGGTAAATTAGCACAATCACAGGGTAGAATTGAGTAGACAGACAGACAGACAGACAGACATTTTTGAATTGATAGCTAAATTAAAATTGAAAAAACTACGTAAGAATCAAGGTAGTGACAGGGGTCGAAGTAAGGATTTTCAATCCAGCCGGTTATTTCATTGCAAGCAAAGCTATACCACTGGTACCACTGATTAAACTTGAGTTTCTATACTGTGTGAGGACTTAGCATAAACAATTAAGGTCTTAGGACAAAGATTAATGATCATACTCAATATAATTTCGAGCCGGCTTTTTTGTGATTTTCTGTAAATGAGGATTTGAGCCAGGACGCTTATTTCGACTTCTGTTTTTAATTTCACCTAATGTAATTTACTAATGCGAAAGTACTGTCCGCCATTAATTACATGAATAAGAAATTCTTGAAACTATGTAGAGTTATCAAGGGAAAGACCTGCTCAAACACTTCTTATCTGTAGGCAATTATTATAAATATCGAAGTTACCATGTCATGGCCAAGGCTATTCGATATTTCACCACAAGGGGAAATATCAAGTCAATGTTACCATCCCCTGACAAGTATCTTTAAGTGAATGATTGACTATCCATTGAGATTAGAAATGATATGTTGAGGGTGGAGACAGAAAGTACCAGGGTCTAACAACTTCTGACAGCGCAGTAGCGCACGCTCGCAAGAAGCTACGGGCTTTTGCAAGACGATTAAAAGATTTCCTTTAAATTATCAACTTAAGAATGAGAAAAATTCACATGTTTTAGAAAATTAACTGCAAAAGTATCCGAGGCACTAGGAAGAAGAGAAATATTTTGTCGGGCACTGGAAAGTACTAGCGTAATTGCAATTGATTTACTAAAATAAAACGGACAAAATTGCGTAATAATTTAAGTTACACTCTAGACTGTAAGCTCCGCTTCGCTTCTGCCATAGGTTTGTCATAAATTGGTGACGTTTTTTAAGGTGGTTGTAGAAAGGTCTTACCCAAGTAATAGCCGGATTCTCAGTTTCTTCATTAAGTTCAATAAACGAAGTAACTGATAGTTCAAACCGAAAGTCATCATCATGTTTGAAATATACTATTACTTTATCAAAGAAAAAAAAATTTTTTTTACAAATTATTTTAAAAATAAGTAAATTTACAATTTAATATTTTAACTTTCAAGAAATGAACTTTCTTTTTAAAACTTCCTTGTATATACATGATTTGCCACAAAGAGTAGAATGGTCATTTACTAGATGTAGTACCCAGTTACAAAAAACCTCTGGTTGGTGGAAGCTTTTAATGGGTACTGTAATGAATTATTACTGACTATGGCATAAGAGGATTTACATTTCATGTGATGACTCCATGGAATGCATTAGTTTTCTTAAAGACCGTTCTTGTTTTTGCTACCTGGGTGCAGGGTATCCGGCAGTACCTGACAAGGACGTTTTCTAGCCAGCAAAGAGTTATATGTCCACGCAAAAGTGATGGTCATATTTATATATTTGCCATGTAGAAAATGTCAAGATTGTACAGAGTTTATATAGAATGTTATGAAATGATATAAACCCTGAATTAGAGCCATGTCGTGGGGTCAGATGGTGTAAAAAGACCACCAAACGAACAAAACCCCATCATTATTTTGTACTCGCCAAAAAGGAAATTTTCTGTTGACTTCAAACGCATTTGATGATAGAATTGAAACTAAAAGTAGTGAGAAGGAAATCATGATTATTAGTATGCAGGGTTTTTATAAAGGGCGCCACGACGTCAGTACGAACTTACGAAAATCCGTGACGTTGATCACGAATAAGAATAAAATGTTTGACGTCAATTAATAAAAAACGTACGTTCAAAACTGAAACGAAAAATACGAAAAATGGCCGATAAAGAAATGCGACGGAAGAAAATAAGTTAGTAACGAATCGATATAAAATCAAGCAACGAGAAAAGATCAGTTAAAGTAAGTTTATAATCAATTATTTGAGTGATTTGATGTACTCTCAAGTCCCTAATACACGGGGGAAGTTGGAATAGTCGGAGGGGGGTTAAAAAAGGTTTTACGTAATAAATAAACGTCCCCTTAATTTACCTTCCTGAAAAGGCTCTTATCTTCCTGTCTATGCCGTCGGTGGCGTTGGTAAGGTTGTCGCGATATGCCTTTATTTGATTTTGCCGAACCAGGTATAATATGCATAGTCAAATTTTATTTACTTGGCATTATACTGTATAATAATACAGTATAATGAAATGGAAATATCATTTTTGCGGCTGTGATTATCTTTGATTCGACATTTTTTAAAGTATTAGCTCAGATACAACGTATTTACTTTGTCACCGAAAGTAGCGCGCCACGTTTTTACACAAGATACTTTCTACAAGATACTTTCTACAAAAACTTAGTTAAAATACATTAGATAAAAACATTGACGCGAAATTATCGGCGCGTTATTGTCTTGTGCACAATTGTTTTCATCTCCTATAATTTATGATCATCAGTAGAATATCTTGCACACTTTCTCTGAACAGACTGTTATTGAGCTAGTAAATAAAAAATATGTGAAACTTGGGGCTGGTTGGTGGCCTGGAAATAGGCTCTTTCTCCCCCTCCCCACTTAAGAACTGGTACAAATTCAACATTTTTACTCCAGATATTTTTGATTTGTATTTTAAAAGCGGATTGTAAACGAAAGGCAAACTTGTCTACTTGTCTACTTGTCATGCTACCGCCTCGACCAAAAAAAAATCCAGCGAGGAAATCCTCGGAAGCATAATGCATCACCGAGGACTTCCCGAGCCAGTTAAACAAACCCCAGTCATAGTTCTTTTATAAAACCAATTTCTCACAAAAATATTAGCAAAAAGATGAACAATGAAGTTCATCCCCGTTAAAATTTTTAAGTAAATACATTAATTCCCGCTTCCAACCTTTCCGAGAATTAGTCGCTCGTCTTCTTTCCCGGCCAAAATGATCTGACATTCCTCGACCTCGTCAAAAGTTGCAGCGTTAAGTCTTTTTCCCGGAAGAAATGAAAGTGACCACCGAGGCACTTGGTCGGGATGTATCGGAAAAACACCGATAAGAGATCGGTACTAGCTTTCTTTTTCCGTTACGATGCTCTTTTTGCATCTTTCGAAAATCATACATAATCATACAAGCGTAATGCGTAATTTCCCTCATACCATAGTAGGCAAATTTGTTCGGACAAATATTCATGTTTCTTCGGGGTTTCTGCGGAGAACGGATTTTACGGAAGACGAAATGTTACAGCAACCAACTCTAAAGGATGATGGTGGAATGGGTTGGTCCATTTTCAAAGGGAAGCTTAACGTATGCCATAGCTGTGGTAGCGGGAACCATTTTTTTACGCAGCCCTGGATGCATTTACTAAGGTAATGATCTTTCCCCTAGACCCGATTGACAAATAAATAGCAGCTGCATTACTGCTCGGAACAGCTTTTCATAAAGATGATGCAAAACATCATGGGAAATCTTGTCCTTTGTTTTTTAAAACCATGTACACAGCTTTCAAAAATAAACAACAAAGAAATAAAAGAATGATGCATAGAGTGGATGATATCTCCTAACAATAGTAAGGTAAGGTTAAATGTTCAAAAACAATAGCAGAGAAATCAGTGCAAGCAAGTTTCATTTGTAACCGAGCTCGTCTTGCAGAAAGTGCGCATGCGTAATATCTCCCAAGCGAACATACGTCTAACCTGGACAACTTTATTCCGCAAACTATTTTCCAAAACATTTTTTTCCGCAGAGGGCGAATTTTACGGCGGACGAGAAAAGATATCTAAAGCATCTAAAGGCCTACAAATGACGTAAATCTTCTCTCGATGACGATAAGAACAAGCTCGTCGAAATAAGTTGCGAAAAAGGTGCGTCTTTATGGTTAACCACACTTCCACTAAAAGAGGAAGGGTACCAGATTGACAAACAGTCCTTTTGGGACCTCATAAAGATCCGCTATGGCCATCAGTTGACACGCCTTCCTACTACATGCGTTTGCGGATCTAAATTTGACCTTGACCATGCACTTTCCTGTAAGAAAGGTGGGTTTGTGACACTACGCCACAATTCACTCCGCAACTTAACGGCAAAAATGCTCAACGAGGTGTGCACTGACGTTAGGGTTGAACCCCTCCTCACCCCCCTTTCAGGGGAAAAACTCAGCGAAACAACAGCAAATAGAAACGACGAAGCTAGATTAGATGTCGCCGCTAGAAATTTTTGGGTAACCGGTCAAAAGGCATTTTTTGACATAAGGGTATTCAACCCATTAGCCTCCAAATACGGCAAAACAAAAATTTCAAAGGCATTCGAGATGAATGAAAAAGAAAAAAAACGCCATTATAACCAACGCGTTCTCGATATCGAGCATGGCTGCTTTACACCTTTGGTCTTTAATGCAATGGGCGGAATGGCAAGAGAATCTACAGTCTTCTACAGAAGATTAAGTAGTTTACTTGCAGACAAACGAAACGAAGAATATTCGGTAATGGCGACATGGGTAAGGAGGAAGCTGTCGTTTGCCCTTATGAGGTCAGTGATCATGTGCCTCCGTGGGAGTCGAGTTCCTTGGCACGACACACCATCTCCATGGAACGACACGAGGACAAGGGACTCATTTATTTATTTATTTATTATTTATTTAACGTTGGTAAATATAATCAGAAGCAATAAGTTCCCTTTAAGTTTCCATTTACAACTTTTTCTACTTTCCTACTTTTGTAAATGTTTTTATTATTTTTCTTCTTTAAAATTTTAGTTAATGTAATGTTTTTATATTGTTAAAAGAAGTCTATACTAGTATAAGTTAGAGTTGCTGCCTTATCCTTCCTTCCAACTCTTGGAATCTACGGATCGATGTACACAACCTTCTTGTATATCAATAGATTACTGAGGTCTATCTCACTAACGTAGTTAATCATACCTCATCGCAAGAAGATATCGGGAGACTCGTAGCTGATTATCTTTGGTTGGTAATTATTTTCACTACGCTTGATAATAGACTACAAACATACAAAGATGGTGATTTTATCGGTCAAAAAGACTTATTTGTTAACAGTTGTTGGTCCATCTCTTATTTCACCTTTCCACTTTAATTCAAATTTCATGCACTGATTTGAAATAGCTTTATAAGTTAAATTAAGTGAGTGAAATATATCAAATATATCAGATAAGTAGAATTAAATAAACTTTAGTCTTTTTTGTGACCCCTATTTCTTTGTGTTTTGAATGTGGTCTTTGGATACGGTCTGATAAAGCAGAAAGTAGAATATATAGTCACCAACTACTGTAGTAGCATTCAGTGCTATAGTTCAATGTTATCCTTAAACTTACTTACTTTTGATTGGCAATAAACATTTACCCTAGGCCCATTATGACTTCAAGGTTTATACTTGTATGATGAAACACCTCTTTGACCTTTTGGTTAAATAAGCATGTTGGCAAATCAGAGAAATCCATTTGTTAAAACAACAGCTAGAACATTCTTCTCTCTATATCTAACTTTCATGGTTTGTATCTTTCCCTCACCTCCAACAAAAGGTCAAAGAATTTGATGTTTGAACTTCTGATAACACATGACTAATATGGCTTAATGAAGTGAAAATAGTCAAGTTTGGACTACTTTGACCTTTAACATACATTTTCTAGATGATATAAATCATACTGTACACATCATGTTATCTGATGTTAGTTAATCCAGTGATGTGTGGTTGTATGCAGACATATTCTGACAATGGGGAAAGGGTTCCAAAATGGCCAACGTATTTTATGGATGGCCTCCACTGCCTACCCTATATAAAACGATCACGTTTATGAATTTTAATAAAGCAATTTGAAGAGATTGACTCTTTTTTGCTTATCCGTGCTAGAAATTCTCTATTTATTCTTATCCAATTCTTTCAGCAATAATTCAGTCACAATATTTAATTAACAGACTTTCTTTTGCATCGATCCTACTCTTTTGTCAACATTTGTCTGCCAGTTTTTTAATAGTCATTGGTTGTGGCTAGATGACCTGGTTTATTTCTGTCGCATCATATATACCTGTCGAGATTGACATGAGGTTGTCATTTCATAAAGTTGATTCTTGTCTCATGGTAACACCAAAAAGTAAAGATTTAGTAGAGCTATGGCTAAAACACATATAACAGGTCTAAACTTCGGTGCAGGCCGAAGAAAGGTTTTTATTAGAATTATGTCAGACATAAAAAGACGTAAAATATTTCCATACATCACATGAGGTGTGGGCTGATGTTAGAACAGATAATGGATTGACGTCGAACTATGGCTAATGCAATATTTTGATTGATTGGAAATTACATCATTAAGATTTTGATTTGTTTATGCATTTAGCTTGAAATTTTGTTTGGAAGTTGATAATTGCTTGATTAGAAACAATTGAAAAACAATATGCAAGGACTTCATGAAACCCTGAGACATTGACCCGGTCAGACATAGTGAAAATCCTAGTGAAAAGAGTCCGCATATTAAACGACTCGGTAAAAATAAATACAACTTTTTCATCCCGGTGAATATACAAATATCCGGCCTCGATGGACTATATCAAATGATGACATTTCGAAATCAACCAATACGGTTATTGATGATGTAATTTTCAACCAATAAAATGGCAAAATTACCATTAATTTGTAGGCAAATCCCTTACTGCTTACCTTATTCATTATTCTACGTTCACTTCCTCTCTTCTACCTCTGGTTTAACCTTAACTCAGCACTCGCTGTATTGACGCAGATGAAGTATTTTTAGGTGAAACAAAACTATCCATATTTAACCAACAATTACCTTTTGACCGATAACGTCTTCGAGCGGAGGTGTATGAGTTTCACACGTTTATATTTTATGCACGATATAAGCACATTTGCCAACTTATTCTGGCAGAAGGTAATTTTCTTCTGTTTGAAATTACTAGATTCAGTAGACTATCAATTTCTTCTTTTTTATGGCATTTTTGATGGTGGTTTTACTATAGATAGAATATACCTGCACAATATGTGGTCAATTTCTAGAACATACAATCTATTTATGGGTATAATTGCTAAATAAATGTCATGGCGTGAGAGTATAACAAACTTTAAGGATATTTTATTTGCGTAATGAAGATAGGGAATCAAAATTAAAAATCTTTCAAATGGTTCCAAATTTCATTTCAATTCTTATGAACCTTAGATAAGGGGATCTAAATAACTCATCGGAAACTCATTTTTTTTGTTTGGAATCTTTTGAAAACATTTTCTGAATGTTTGGAGTCATTCGCAACCCCTTGATAGGAATTCATCGGTCTCTTCTATACATAGAGTGACGGCGAGAATTTTTTCGCTTCAAAATAATCTAGGACGGCGAAAAAGTGCCATTTATAGAAAATTTACAGATATTTTTGACGTAACGACGTAACGATCCTAGACTGGTAGCTATATGGACATCTCCGCCTCTGACTGACTACTTTGACGTAGTCTATATATTGTCCTTCATATTTTACAACTGAGTAGCTATATCGAGTGTCTATCAGCTTTTATAATCCATGGGTTGAACCGTTAGACATATCCTTCTTCAGCTCATCAAGCATTGGATTGCATTCTGTCATTTTATCGCAGCGGTCTACTTTACCCAATGATGTCATAGATGGATTAGGGATACATCTCGAATGACGCAAAGGAGTTAACCTATATTTGAACTATTTTAACCGATTGATTGGTTAGAAATTACAACTAAACATAAGGTTGGCTCATTTAATTTAAGCTTACAAAACGAGCATTCGCACGGTGTTGCACAATGCCACAAATAAGAGAGAGAGAAGTAACTAAAGAGTTATAAATATGACAGAAATGAAAAACGAACGTTGTGCACATTGTAAATAAACAACTACACAGACACACGTATTTTTCATTCATTGCCCAAACAGCAAAGTATTTTACTTTTATTAGAATTTTACATACGGTACAATTAGCCATGAAAGGCCATGAAAAGACCAATATTTGCACTTATGGTGGGATATTCATGCACAAGTTCATGCTAGGGTTTCATTAAACACCAACGTACTTCCCAATTTCTCTCACATGACATGAGTCGACCCATTGGCATTACCTATCAAAGGTTTGCACTTATCGTGGAACAGTCATGCACAAGAAAGTTCGCCAGAGGTGGTGATTGTTGACAGATTTTCTCACTGGAGAAGACATCAGAGCGGATCTCGCCGGGGTACTGAGACAGAGAGTATGGATTATAATGCTAAATTTGTTGGGCACCCAAGTTGGGCGTACCATGGTGGGGTGCATGCTGTATTTTACCTAGATCTATGGTGCAAGGCGGTATTCTTAGCGCAATGACAAGTGGTTTCAAAGGATTTCAAGACACATACTGCCGTAGTTCGGCGCAAGAAATTCCTCCTAAAATGTGCTGAAGCGCATACTATAAACGCATTCCACACCTTAGTTGGGCAAATTGTCGATATATTTTCTTGGTATGAGCTTGCTACTTAGAATCACAAAATTAAATTTACTCATGAATATGCAGAATGTAAATTCTTACAAATCTCGTATAACTGTGTGGTGTGTGTTGACAGAGGAATCAGATGTGCGTCAAACATCTATTTTGCCTAACACCTTTTGCGTCATAGGGGGATTAAGTGGCAAACTTCAACATGTATGTGCCTTGACTTGAGACGTACTCTAGGAAGGGGGAGTGGGGATTATTGAGATGTTTGTCGGAGTTTTTGAATGAAAAAGGTGAAAGGCGTGTCATCGACAGGAAATATAAATTTTAACTGTGTAATGATGAAAATATTTAATTTTAGATTTCAAGGAAATGTGACAAGTTGAGATTGACGGGGGAGGTACTTGGGTATTTAGTTTTGAATCACAAACACGAAGAGATTTCTTCGTTGCATAGGCGAGAGCATGGAGCTAATTCTGGTTTATATATCAATCCTTGAAATTCTGACTTAAACGTCATCTAGTGTTTTGTTAGATATCCATGGCATGGATTTACCCGACGGACTTACAGCCTAACGATTTTATTGTCACACTTCAATACTCCTTTCCGTAATTTACGTCATTTTTTAATATCAGAGCGAGACTCCGTATGGAAACAAGTCGAAAGCTGCTCAACTGCTCAACTGTAAACAAATTAATGTAAATGACTGTAGCTCATGGTAATATGTGATAATCTTGCCTTGAATATTTCATTAGCAATTAAAAATACTTACTTAGTCGTTTTAAGCCATTTAAGTCATATCATCTAGGGAATGTACATGGATTTTTGCAATTGGAATGTGTACGATATCGGATTTATCTTTTTTTGTTACATAAGAATGGAGTGTAGGATATTTGTTATTTATACAGTGGTTCTGAACCCTTTTCAGTCGTGGTTCTTTCCTAACTTTGTAAAAATGTAACATCATGGCTAATGCTTATCAATGACTCCTCACTCTATTGGGCCTCACTGATCCCCACTTACTCCCACCACAATGGAAAAACCAAGCGGGAAAATCGTTGGAAAATTCATATGAGCATGGAAACTCAATTAATTTTCTGAAACCCCGGTAACAATTGCAGGCAAAGACCCATTCTTCGGTAAAGCAATACTGCCTCTGCAAATAAACCATAGTCATATGATTCCTAGCGGGAATCATATGACTATGAATAAACGAACATTTTTTTTATCTAATCACAATTTGGAATCCCCTGACGTAAACAAATTCATCCCCGAATAAATGGTACCATATATGCACTGAGTTTATTTCCTGTCAATAGGGGTCAGTATTCATAAAAAAGTTTTGTGATTTTTGATTCAAAACTCTGTCCCAGCGCCCCGGTGATTCTAGTTAAATTACCTTTTCAAAACATATATGAGTCATAAATCAATTTCAATTTATTGTTTTAAGAATTTAGATTTTGAGTCAACACATGTCCTGTTGAAAGACGTTATCATTCCAGTCTCAAGGGGAAAGGGTTGGCATAGTGGAGAAATTCTTACCACCCTCTCCTTATTCCTCTGGCGCTTACTCAACAGTTTTAAGGAAAGGTCTCTTGTAAAGTCCCACCCTTCCGTCGAAAGCTGACTATTAGAAAAACTCGATTATTCGATAAGTCAAATTCAGTTGATCAATTTCTATTAATTTTCTTTTAATTGAATACAGAAGAGAAAATTAGAGAGAACAAAAAAAAGTTTTTTATAAAATAATACGAAAATGAACTATTTAGGTTATTCATTGTCTTTATAATCGTTTTCTTGTATGTTTACCATTCATCCAGCTTTATTAGTGCTCCGGGGCACTCGAACGGAGGGTGTACCAGAAAAAAGAGAATCTACACAATCAAAAGGTCCACGCATCAAACTAAGGTGGTCAGTTCCCCACTCCTCCATTCATCGCGAGTCTTCACATTGTTTAAAATTTCGTCTGCGTACAAGATTGGCTATTAAACAACAACAAGAACGACAACACTTAACTGGACAGACAACACTCTTTTTATCAATCACGTCAACTAGTTCTTCGCTCTCAGGTTTTAGCAGCAATCACATAAAAAAAAAAAACACACAGAAACGATCCCCTTTATCGCTGTTCAAAATAAACAACTCTTATCAAGGGGAGAGACAGAAGAGCCAATCCATATAAGATGGTCAAATTTTGTTATTTTGAAACCCAAAATTTAACCCCTGGGGAAAGAAATGCCCCCTCCCTTTTAACTCTTTAAAAAGCGGAGACACCAGCTTTTGATCTATACTCCTTTTCAAAGAAAAAATCAAAAGGTGGACAATCGTTCCACTTGCATGGAATAGGGTTTGAACGTGTACTCGAGACAACAGTTCATTAATCACATCTCATACTCCATTTTCACTCCCATTTCACAGAACAATTTTCGCTGACGTCATTCAAAACAAACATCTCAGCAAGTTAAATGTTGGTGCGTGTTTGCAAATATCATTATTAACGTAATGCATCCCTCCACGTACCATATATATGTGATAATTACCCCTCTGTGTGTTGGTTGTGTTGTTACTGATGGCACGTGGGTTTAAATAAGAGATTCTAATGTCCTGTGTCAGCTTCCGAAGTGGAGAGGGCAAAAACCCATCGTGCTACTGGCAATTCTTTTTTACATGTGTCGAGCGTCAAAGACTAGATTTTCTTCCTGCCGTCGAGAGCCATGAGCGCCGAGTGTCGAAGAGGGGATATTTTTATTACGTAGGTCTAGCATCAAGATAATTCAACTCTGTACGTCCAACGGAATAGGGTAAAGATAGGATGTGTATTGTCTGCATTTTCGCAACAATTGTCTAAACCATAAATAAGGCGTTAATCATCAACCATTTTTTTATAAAATGATAATAACTTAGCAACACCCTCATTATCATCACAGTTCCAGATAATTACATGATTAAAGAACTGCTACTGTACTAAGAAAGATGTTTGTTGGGTTTTGTGTTTGTGTTGATTCACTACTGGTGCTACTTCAAACATGATAAGGATTTCCTGATGGATTTGTTCAAGATGACATCATCAAAAATATGATTTGTTATTTAAAGATTGTCTTAATCTGTTGTAGTTTTGTCAAAATTCAAAGATATGAAGATAACTATTAGTAAACCAATCAGATTCTTAATGATGTAATTTCCAACCAATGAAATGGCTCATCTTACCGATAATTTGTAGACTAACCCTAAGTGTTTATTGGAATTGTGTTTATTGATTTACTCTACTGCTTCTTCAAATACGACAACAGAGATTGTTTTACAATGTTTGCTCGTTTGCCCATTATAAACAGTGGGTACGTGAGTCAACAAGGCAATGGTAGGAGTAGAAAAGAGGAAAAAATGGATTTATGTCGATAATTCTTGAGTCCGGAAGTACGAAAGATGAAAAATATGAGTGAGTTCAAATATTGGAAAAAAACAATTTTTTTGGCATATAGTTGGTAAAGAATTCAATGACGAATTCCATAAAAAATGACCTTTAATAAAAAAACCTGTCCAATTAACAGATTTTAAGAATATCTTATTTATGTAAATGGGTAGGTACTGAAAGGTTAAATGCGTCGTTAAAACTATCGATGACATTTATAGTTTCTTTCAGAAAGGTAAATTTCCCAGTGCAATCGAATTCTGACTCATAATAAGCAAGGAGATATTCCGGGTTTCATTCATTCATTCCATTCATTTGTGTTCTTCTAATCAGACGTCGTTGACGTTACAGAATCGAACTGAACCATTGTCGGATCAATTCAGCGAACTCTCCTCTTGATTGTGTCAATCTTTTTACTTGATCCATGGAAATACCCAACAATTCTGCTATTTTCAGTCATGGAACTCTGTAATATAAGCAGTTACAAAAAGCAATTACAAAAAGCTTAACTACAGTAGAGTAATGAGAGTAGTTAGTATCGTCCGGATATAGACTTTCTTCTTCGATAAAAAGGACCATTTCAAAAGTATATCTAGTTGAAATTGTTATTTGGTTGGAAAAGTCAGCATGATTGGTTCATTTAAAAATGTTACAATTTGAAGATTTATCAAAGCGGAAAATGTTAGTGAAATTGTTTTTTGGACCATTTAAATACTTGATGATGTAATGTTTGACCAACAAATAGTAATAGTCTAAATTAGACAAAGTCTTAAAATTATCTCTTAGGAAAGGAATATGTCATTATGCAAATGTCACTAGTCCTAATAGTGAAAAACCTTTTTAATAACTAATCTCATGAAGATTATGAAGAAATGTGAAATTTAGGGGCTGGTTGTTATAATGCTTTGTCAGACTAAGACTCGTTGGGGTACTATGGAATATTGAATAGAAATGTTCAAATCGCTTCCGATCCAAAATAATCAAGGACGGCAAAATCCCCTATTCTGCTAGTTCTTATGAAGATTGCAAAGTTATGTAAGATTCCGTAGCATATATGAAAATATATTTGTTGACTGGTGTTATGTCCATATGGAAAGAAAAGTATGCATAGTGACGCGTTTTGCATTGTCAACTCAGTATACATATGTACAAGGTATTGGTGTTGTGTCTATACGGAAAGTATATGATTTGTGAGCATGATAATTGGCAGTTTGATATTGGCGTAATAACTATGAAAAAGCCTTATTCGCACTCTGCATATCTAGCTATCATAAAAGGATTATATTCAACGGTGTTGTGTCCATAAGGAAATCATGAGAACCTGTTAGTATTGTAAAACCTGGATTCTGAAATCACAGACACATGAAATGAATCGGTTTTATGTCTACACGGAAAGGAAGACAATTAAAATGCGCATCCTGTTTGTGCGTGTATGTGGAATTGGCGATATGCCAATAGTGAAAGTCGCGTGGACATACCTTCCTATCCCACGACGTTGCGACCACGAGGAAATCATGAAATGCGACTCGTTTAGCATTGTCAACTCTGGACACAGATCATACATTCATAATACATCTATAATACATAATATTTTGGTGTTGTGTCTATACGGAAGAACCCCGTGGAGATAAAAATCCTTTTGTATTACAAATTCCATTTGAATGCATATTACTATGTATTGTTTTATACAAGGAAACCATACCATCATTTGTATGGCCCGCATGTTTTTATTGGCTGGTCCTAGATTCCAAAGCGAAAAAAGGTTTTTCTAAAGGTATATTTCATGCTACAAATCAAGTGTTAATTGTTTGGTAAGAAACCAGAGGTTTGTGCAGAGGAGGCATCATCATCCCCTAAGGTATATATTTGTCAAAAGTGTCTGGAAAATGACGTATCAGTCACAAATTGAAAACTACTTCTTTAATTCATAGATGAAAATTTCAGTTTTAAACAATTAAAGGGAAGTGGTATATCATCTTTCAACACACTTCCAGTCATAAGTTAAGCATCGTCTTCGTGAGATACTTATCGGGCGGGGAACGCGGATAGTAGAGGCCATTGCCATTGCCATTGCCTTGTTAACAGGTTTGTACATGGCTGTCTCATCAATTGTCTAAATCATTAACCATTAACCATCAATGGGCCTTTGTTCACTCTTCCCCACGGAAAATGGGTGAGATCTTGATAATCTTATTTTGATATCACTGATGCAATTATTACATCAGACATTCCCTATCAGCAGGTTTAAACAAACAACACTGTTTCTAATCTGTTCTACTCTAAATCGTAAAGTTCAATCTCGATGAAGCGGTTTGTTGTATTAAATGTCAATAAAAACATAATTTAGCCGGGTAAAACAAACCTCGAAGACGTGCGTTTTTTTTTGAAAATTCTTAATGAGTCTAACACTTGGGGTAGGGGGGATAACTAATATATTAAGTTGACAGGGTTGTGCTGCGAAAAAAATGTTATCATGCACTCTCTTTTATTTCCACACCTTAAATATCTAAAATTTTATTTTTGATTATCCAGTTAAAAATGAAGAGCTTATACATCCAGTCCATGCAAATTTTATTAATATGATGTCATAAGATCCAAAAAAGCAAAATAGATCTCATCATGAATTTCATCATCATCAAGAGAAAGCACTCAACGCAAAACAAATACAGTGGGAATTGACATACATAACTTTTCCGAGAATTGAGAAAATATTTGGACTTTTTTAAATCTTAACACAAACAACTTAATGAAGCGTTTTGCTTTGATAGATACACGCAATCTGAACTCAAACCAAAATAAACCTGTTCGATCATTTATCATCTATCTAATCTACATACAATCATATCCTTGTGGACAAGTGTTTAACCTTCCAGTAAGGCGAGTTTCCTTACGGAAGTAGCTAGGAAAGGGATATGTCAGAATATTGTCAGATATTTTCTCAATTGTCCCAGTGAGACCCAAGGGCTACCCCGTTGGAATAACCTGTCCAAGATCATTAAGACGGAGATATTTATTTATTTTGAATTCTATTTTGTTATTTGAATTGAGTGCGAAGAATTTAGAAGAATCAAGTAGCTAAAATTCACCAAAATATCTATTTTTTTATTTTTATTTGGGCAAAATTTCTCCCTTCCCATATAGTAAAAGTGTTAAAATTTATAATGTAGTTAAAGGAAAGCTAGTCATTTTCGTTGGCAATATTTCCAAAATGGTTCGCCTTTAACAACCGTTTTCTCTCTTTACTCACCGTGGAAGTCTGGAAGACCGCGAGAGACCGCGGGAATCACGGATACTCGGGGGTTCCAGTTGGTTCTGCAATAATCTTCTATTCCCTCTGTTCCGTCTTCAGTACAAACATGTTTGTTTCTTAAACTCTTATCACTATCATCGTTTAAAGTGGTAGTCCTCTGAAAAGTGAAGACTTTATGAAGTATGTATTTCATTTTTGGTGATTAAGTCCTTTTGGAATATGTGATTGGTTTCATGACAAGGACTGACGTCAATACTTCACAATTCATTGGACTAATCATAATAACATAAACTTTTTTCATAGACAATCCCAGTAATAGATTTCAGAAGGGGCCGAAAACATTTTTTCTTTCCTGCAACAATTGCCATCGAGAAAGCAAGTTAAACGAAGAAATCTGTGTAACTTTCATGCGGACGACGTCCATGAGTCCACGCATGTTTTCGATCCCTTGATTTCAGACAATTCACTAAGATCTTCACGTATCAGAAATGCAAGCACCGTTTGTGTATATTTGATTCTGGCATGTGTTATATTGACAGAGGCTTCAACATTATTTGCATTCCTCGAAAACTAAATAGCAGAGAAATGTTCCTTTTTGAAATCGTGCGTCTGTACATGATAAAAAGCTTTAGTCTACCTCATCTCAGTAATGTCACTCGATATTTGGCAAAATGAGGTTTTCCCCTCCTCCTCAACTCCTCCCTCTGTCTATCAAATGTAAATGACTATCCTGAACATAAATAATATTGTCCATAAAAAACTATCAGATTCATGGTTTCTTGATAGTTTTATTCAAAATCGTCGTTGAAGACACTGATTATTTGAACTCTAGTGGACCAGTTTTATTTGGATGTTAGTCCCTTTAGATGTTCAGAATAGTTCCCATTTGTCCATCTTAGAGAACGTTCATTTATTACGTAACCCGATTTTGAGCAACCTTCCTACCATATGTAACCAGACGTAACCTTATGCTATATCTACCTTTGTTACATAACGAAAGAAGATATTCAATCGATGAAGTAGCAATCCAGTAGCAAGTTTAATTTCTAAATTCTTCATAACCTTTTTTTGCAATATCAGTTTACGTAATAGTTGGAGTAAAAGACCTACCAACCATCGATTGTAACCAAAACCCTGACACATACCAACCATATTAATGTTACGAAATAATTGAACGCGCGCTCCCTTAGCTATACGTCATTAAATTATGTTAGTGTTAATGCACTAAATCGTGCGTTTGTACATGATAAAATCGACTTCACCTCACTAGTGTCGAAGAGAAATGAGATGACGAAAGGAGGCATTACATCCCCCACCCCTAAAACAAGGTGAATTTCTACGAAAATAGAAAATGATATCCATCAGAAACCATTTAAGACTAAAATAAGATAAAGTGTCATTTAAGAAATCGTGCGTTTGCTCATGTAAGTTTTACTCAACCTTATCCCCACACTCAACAATCGCTGTTGTGTTCTTGCGTCACTTTTTTAAAGAAAACAACACATTGACTTGGCTAGATTTTAACAATAATGAATAATATGAGAACTTGTGATTTGTGGCATTTTAATTACTGTGTACGGAATACTTTTAGTGTTAACACACCTGTAGACTGGGGGGTGACTTCGACGCATAAGTCCACTTAAGAAAATGTTTTCGCTCTTTTACCCCTGTTCGCAACTTTCGATTTTTTTTATCCTTGGCACACATAAAGACCATGATTACATCTAACTGTTGCTTGAAAAAGAAGTCATAATTTTTATTACTTTGCGAGTTTATGAATGCTTTTGTAAAACCGAAAGTACCTCATAATTCCAGGAAGAATCAACGATTTTGTTTGAAAATTAATTCTAAAGACATTATTTGATAATATTAACTTGCTCTGAAAAAATGAGGTCAAAGGAATTACTGGAAAGCACTGAACTAGATTTTTTTTGTACAGCAGTGAAGAGGCCTGTTATTATAGTACGCCATGGTCATACGTCAAGCGTCATACCTTCTCTTGTTTTGTTTCTAAGTTGAATCTTTAATAAAGAGCACGCACAATCTTATAAAACGTTTATTTTAATCCCATTTAATGATTTGAAACTTACCTATTGATCTATAAATAAGACAGTTATACGATTCTTATTACTGCTTATGTCACTCAGCCGAATTAGGGTACTAAAATTGTGACGTCATGTTAGATGCTCGTTTCAAAACTTTTTGGGTGGGTGGGGGGGTCAAAAAGGGTAAGCATACAGCGTGACACCTCGTTTTTCATGTTGTTTTTGTTTTTTCTCATTTTAGTCAATTTCTATCACTACACTTAATCATCGAAATATAGTTCTTACATATAAATTACATTTTGTGACGCAGAGAAATGGTTGCATCCATTTGCATCCATAGGTGGACTGAATGGGAGACGTGATCGAATTTTTATCAGTTTATATGCTATTTTAGTAACTAGTATAAAATGAAGTTTAGAGGTATTCTTTAGTCCTTTTAAGCAACCATTACTTGTCTTTGAGACTCGGGGGGGGGACCTCGTAGTTTCGGATGAAAGACCTTACTACATTGATGCAAGTACGTTGGTATATCTTGAGTTTTGTTTCTGTTTTCTAGACATTGGTGTGCTATGGCGCATAGTTAAGTTAGTGTGATGCATTTCTTTTTAAATAGATGATTTACATCAAATTGATATTTCAAAACATGGTTAAAACATGCTTTAGGACTTTTGCTTCCTCCGATCTGGTATGTTGGCAGTGTCATCTTCGTTATCAAACAATACTCTTAGAAGAAGACAGTGCCCATGAGATAAACAATTTTAGAAAGAAATTCGTCTAAATTCATTTCTTAAAAGATTTATTTTCTGAATAACCTTTGTAGATAGGATAACCTGTCAACTGACCTGCTGCTGTCAGATTCATACAGGAAATATGCAACATACAATTATTTTCATAGAATATGCCTAAATTTCTTACTAGAAAACCTATGTCGTATATAATGCTGGCAAAAAATCATACTTAACAACAGCTTAACACGATTACTTTCACAACTAAGATGACGCACGAAAAACATATTTCTGCTTAAGTCATATAATTTTTCTTACTAGCTTTGCGATTTTCTTAGTATAATATTTGGTTGGCAAAAATTGATATATCACACAAAATTAACACCTTTAAATTATCAATATGATACACCTTTACACAGTTTCACAAATATTCTGCGCACGAATCTTGCATAATAGTCAATACGTCATTTTCGTAGGTAAATAGCCTAGTTTAAACTACTATAAAATATTCTGTAAAAATCATAATTTTTATCTAATGATCATTTTCATTTTATTAGATCATTTTAAAACCTAAACGATAGGTATGTTTACCTACGAAAAATGATATAAATTATACATTGAATGAATATAGCAGAAACTTCATTTTCATTGAATATGTCTTAATTTCTTACGTATTGCTAATTGCTATTATGAAATGTAGGAAGGATTCTATGGAGCGTTTTTCAACATGACCATATGCGTACATAGAGAAAGAGAAAAAAATTGTTGAAATTTTTTTTTTATCATGAATTAGGCA
>JAUKPT010000107.1:0-27735 GCA_032273505.1 Nanomia bijuga | reverse complement strand
TATATTTCAATTTGAGGAAGGCTTTTTTCTCTAGATCAGAATAAATTCGTCATATGCACAGCGAAAAAGTTTAAAAGTTTAAAAGTTTATGTCATAGCTTATGACATATTTCGTGTTCTCGGTACACGGTCATTTAAGTAACAAATATGGTCTTATCGGAACTCTAGCACTGAGCGATTGGGTTCCGATTATCGGAGTTCTAGACACTTCGTAAAGAAAACAAGTCCATGCAACTAATATTTTGATAAATATTACAACTTCCTTTAATCAAACAAAAGGTTTTAGATATTATTTCTTCTTCTTTTTTCTTTCTGCTGGCTTTACAACATTCCTTCTTGAATGCAATTCATGACATATTCAGACACATCTTTTATTATGTTTACTCTTGTTTAATTGTAATTGATTTATTTTTGTTGTAAAATATTATTTTTGTATTTTCTTTTGAAATATATATTTACTTACTAAGTAAGTGTAACATGTTTAAGATCCCTGTTTTTTAGTGAACTTTTGAAATTCTTATAAGAGATAGAGGTCTTAAAGATCTTACATTCTTTTTCACAATAAAAAGGTCTCTTTTCTCTCTTTTTTTATTCATCTACACCCATCCTTATTTCTTCCTAGAATATGCCCTGCAAACTACTTATTCATTTTCAGGGGTCAGGGTTCCCTGGTCTTTCCATTTCGTAACTACTTTTTATATTTTTATTTGATAATGTATTGCTTCAGAATTCTTGATAAACAATTCCTCATTTAAAATTAACGAATCAAGAAAGAGAATTTCTTTAGCTATTGACTTGATATTGAGCATAAAAAAAGTGAGCAGTATAAGATTGTGAGAAGAGGTGAATGGAAGAAACCTTTTCACACTTAACTGTTAAATATGTTTCAAACTCTTTCCCATAACTAATTTAAAGGGGTTGTCTAAATATTTGCTGTTTCATTGGTTGAAAATTAGACCATCAAAGATTGATTGGTTGATTTCAAAATGTCATTTGGAGTTTTGTTAAAACAAAAACACATAAAATACATAAAATACTAATTAGAATCTTCATGATAAATTAAACAGTTCAATTTGCAGATGATTCCTTACAAATTGGTTGGTTGAAGATTACATCACAAAGAACCATGTCGCTTGTCATCTAGAAATGTCACAATTTTTGCTTTTTTCAAAACTCAAAGTCATGATAACATTTCTAAGTGAACCAATCAGATCTTTGTTGATGTAATTTCGAACCAATCAAATGGTTTTTTTAAAGTTAATCCTTAAGGAATTAATCTCCAAATCATAGGTAAATCTATTATTTGATTGATAAAAAAATGCACCATCAAGAATCTTATTGGTTCAATCCTAAATATCTCAATTTGATGTTTTGTCAAAACTCAAGATTATGAAAGTATTTAGAAATGAACCAATAAGATTCTGGATGATGTAATCTTTTCCAATGAAATGGCAAATTTACCTACATTTTGTAGTTAATCCCTAATGTGAGCAGCTCAACTATGATTTTCACTTTATGAATTAAGAACCCTCTTTTTTTCTATATAAGAAGAATGAATGAATTTGTAAAAAAAAAGCCTTGATGTGAGTGAGTGTATTTGCGTGTGTGTGTGTGTGTGTGAAAACTCATTTGCTGCATTGGATAGAGAGCCATATCGCAATTTTTTCAATTTTCAAATTTTTGTGTTGTTTTGAATAGCAAAAAAAAATCTTCAATTTTAGTTGGACCACAATTTTCTTTAGAAAATCCTTTCTCTTTGTAAGATGGAATTTAAGGAAATCTGTTGGTTGCATGAAAAGTATAGTTGGCTTATTAAGTAACAAAATATTTTCCTTTATTGTACAATTATTATTGTAGTTTTCTTGATTTAGCTTTAATAAGCCAGGTGTTTTGGTGCTTTTATTTTAGCTGTTCCCAAGTGTGTGTGTTTCTTTTGTTTTGGAATAACGTTTTTAATTTTGATATCTGCACATTTTCCTCTCATTTGGGTCTGAAGCAGGTGAGTTATGGTGAGTCTCTTGTGCATGCTTAATTAGCATATTGTCTGTATGCAGTATTATAAAACTCTGATCTACATTTCTTATCAAAAATTTCAGACACTTATATTTCGGACTTATAGATTTCAGACAAAAATTCAGTTATTAGCCTTGGAAATTTCGGCCAAATGCCTGTACAAAATTTTTGTTAATTAATGTATGTGTGTTGAAGGAGCAGTTTATCTTGGGGTTTGTCTGCCAATTATGGGCAAATCTGTCTTAATTTCTGTTCAAAATTACATCATTAAGAGCCCAATTGGTTGATTTCAAATTGTCATTCTTAGCTATTTGGATTTTAAAAAAATATGCAAAAAATCTATTTTGACATCAAGGTCTTTCTATTCAAAAGCAGGGTCACTTCATATACCCAAACTTGAAATTTGCTTCATAAAGCTTATTAATAAGTTAGTATACTGTTTTATCAGATCCCTATACATTATTGCAGTATTGCAGATAACACCGTAAAATCAAATTAATAATATCTTTTTCTGATTATGCCTTATGTGACTTATTTTCTCAGCCTTTCATCTAACATTTCACCATTGAAAAAAAACACATTTCAAGTTTTAGCCATTTTATTGGTTAGAATTTACGAAATCAGGAACATAATTGGTTCAATTTAAAATGTCACAATTTGATGTTTCGTTAAAATCAAAAATGATAAAAACGCTTCTAGATAAACTAATCAGTATCTTGATGATGTATTTTCCAACCAATCAAAAGATTGAATTAGCCATAATTAGCCATTTTTCTTAATTTTTTGAGCCTTTTTTTTTTCAGGGAAAATCATCTGTCATGATCACTTCAAGAAACCATTGAATAACAAAAAAAACATTTCATAATCTTTTTTCAAGTTTTCCAGAATTCTTGGCTAAAAGTATTTACTTAAGCTTGAAGATTCCAAAAATAAATGTCTGACGAAAGGGAAGCTACTCAATCTTCTGATATGTCAGTTGACGAGTCAGCAAAAGAAGAAAAATCATTTTCAGAACTTGGCCACGACACGTTACAAGCGTTTATTCAGAATGTTTACAAAGACGTCGTTCAAACAACAATCTGTTCCAATTCTCTACCGGCCACATCCGAAGATCACGGTTATTGGGAGAGTTTTGACGAATTTCGTATGACTTGTCGCAAACAAGGAACCAGGATTCTCGAAGATATTGGTAATATTCTTCAACATAGTGCTGTGCAATGTAAATGGGGCACTAGCCATCTCTCTGATAAATCAACTGCTGATATTGACGATCAATTTGAAAAGTTAGTTGATGCTAATGATGTTCTTCTAGAAAGTGTTGGCTCTCTTATCGATGAAGCATCTGGTATTAAGAAGAAAGGAGAGGAGCCCATTGTCATGACATCAAATTCAAAAACAAATGCACAAGGAGATGTCTCAAGTTGGAATAAAAAGAAAGATCTACTAAACAAAAGTGCTCCATATCGTTTACTGATGGCTAAAAATATACACAGACCTCAACTCAATTGGATGGATACCATAGATAATCGTAATATCCCATTTGCACCGTACATCAAGTATAAACCAAATGCAATGAAGCCATGGGATGGTCATGAAGTGGATCACAATGATATTGACAACACTGGCCAAGATAACATGCCAATGTTAAAACATCCTTACCATTATGAATTATCTCAATTTGAACCAAATGAATGGCAGTTGGAAATGCACACACCAAGAATGTATGGAATATTGGAAGACACTCCATTGACGATTGTTGATAGTCAAGAATTGCTAGACAAAATGATGACAAAGTTACGAGCAGTGAAAGAAATTGTTATCGATCTTGAACACCATAATTATCGTTCTTTTCAAGGTATTGTCTGTCTTATTCAAATATCAACACGAAAAGAAGACTTTATTGTTGATTCGTTGAGACTACGAGAGGAACTGTGTGTTTTGAATGATGTTTTTACCGACCCTGCCATCATGAAAGTATTGCATGGTAGTGATGCTGATATTGGTTGGTTACAGCGTGATTTTGGTGTTTACATGGTAAATATGTTTGATACAGGTCAAGCAGCAAGAATGCTGCAAGAAGCTCGGTTTTCACTAGCACATTTACTACAAAAATATTGTAATATAACTGCACAGAAACAATACCAACTAGCTGATTGGAGGATAAGACCACTACCTGAAGAAATGATACGTTATGCGAGAGAAGATACACATTACTTACTTTATGTTTATGATATTCTACGAAACGAATTGATAACACGCGGTAACGATTTAAAGAATCTTATCCGTCTTGTCTATACAAAAAGTACAGATTTATGTGCTTCGTTATATAAAAAACAAGTCTGCCTCCAAGACTCTCACATGACAATTTACCAGAAGTATAGAAAACGATTCAATCCGCAACAATTGGAATGTTTTCGTCTCATTTATCATTGGAGAGATAAAATTGCTCGTCTTGAGGATGAGAGTACTGGATATGTTTTACCAAATCACATGTTGTTTCAGGTTTGTTATTTTAACTTTATATTTTATTTTACCAGCCCTCTGAATTAGGCAAAATTAGTAACAGAAAAAATGCTACTGACAACCTAAAAACGGCTGGAAAGTAACATTTACAGCAGCAAAATTTGTTGTAACCATCTATATTTTAATTTAATTTTAACATTTGTATGGTGGTATGTTTGAGCTATTTTAACTAAAATCATTTAACCTTAGTATGTCATACAGTTTAAAGACCTATAAGACTACTGATTAAAAGAAAAATATAGGAGATTTCTTATTACATCGTGTTTTGATTTTTTACATGAAAGAAACTTATTTTCCTTCATGATGGCCAAATGATGGCAAATGCTGGATGCTGTTGTAAATTCAGAGGACTTTTATTCTCTATGAACTGCCCTTAACACACAAACTCTGACAATGAACGATATCCAAATCTTTGTAGGGTTTTCACCCATCCAATTTTACACTAAATCATGTTATTTTCATGTAGCCATCCATTTATCACTATTTATTTATTTTTCGACAACTTTGAACCCTTAATCAATTGCCAATTATGCTGTTGTTTTCGTGCATGATTGATTAACCTTTAAAACCAAAAATACGATTTTATTTATTAATCTTGTTTACAGCTACTGAAAACAAAAAACATCACCAAATTATGGCTAATTCAATCTTTTTATTGGTTGGGAATTACATTGTCAAAATTCTGATTGGTTCATATAGAAATGTTTTATTCACTATCAAATTGGGACATTTTGAGCCAATTAGCTAGTTGATGCTGTAATTTTTAACCAATCAAATGGCTAAAATAGCTGAACTTTGGGTGATCATTCCTTACCTAATCACATGTTCTTTCAGGTTGCAGAGAATTTACCAAAAGATCCCGAAGGTATCATTGCATGTTGTAATCCTGTTCCTCCGTTGATTAATCAACATGTAAGTGAAATTATAAGATTTGTTGCTGAAGCACGATTTTTCGATCCGCAAGATGCAACACCAGCTGCTGATCAATCTGCTGCTATAACATCCACACTTGAAAAGATAGAGAAAGAGAAAAAAGATGCTGTCAAATTAAAAACAGGTTCATTTGATCCACGTACAGGATTTGAGATTTATAATGTTTCTGGTCCAAAAATTGCCACAAAAGAAACCTCTATCCCGTTGATTAAACTTATGTTAAAAGATCATCTTGTATCGCAAGCTGGTAAACGTAAAGCGAAAGAACTGATGGAAATATTGAAGAGCCCTTTTGAAATGTATCTACCCAACACAGGTAAATTGTCTGTCGAACCTGTAGAGATAATTGAAAGTTGGAAACAGAAGAGCTTGGAGAGAATGAAAGAAGCTTCAGCTGGCACAACAATAACAAATGTTCCATCCCCCACCCCCACCCCTGCTGAAGAATATATAAATGTTCCACATGATAAGGGTAGTATTGGTGGTGGTAAGAAAAGGAGACGCTATGTTGGCAAAAAAGTGCAAGATGAACAAACATTACGCCAACAGCTGCCCAGCAAGAAAGGGAAAACACCAAAACCTCTGTCAGAACATCTCGACGAGTTGGCGAAAAATAATGATGTCCCTGTTAAAATGGATTACCAAAAGAATGTTGGATCTCACTCTGACTTTGTTCCGTTTGATTACTCGAAAGCTGATTTAAAGAAATTCAGTGCAGCTTCAACAAAAGGTGATGCTGTCAACCTTGATCAGACCGAAGAACCTGATTTTAAGGGACCTATTAAAACAAAGCTTAGTTCAGGTGCTCGCCAGATGACATTTTAACAAGAAAAGTCTTTGTTGTTTTAGTTATAAATGGAATTTAGCAATTCTCTCTCTCTCAAAAGAAATTTATCTTTTTTTATGTAAATATTTATATTTTTATGAATATCATACATATCCTTGAAAAATTACCTTTTATTTTAGGGATTGTCTTCAATTTATAGGTAAATTTGCTGTTAAGAATCTGATTCGTTTGTTACAAAATATCAAATGATGACAGTTTGAAATAAACCAATCAGATTCTTGAAGACATAATTTTTAACCTATCAAATGGTAAATTAATTTGGACAATTCCTTACTCTTGTTATGATAATGCTTTCTTTTACAAAGATTTCATTTCAAGTTAATCATTTGCAAATATTTTCATGTTACTTTTTCGATTCAGTTTAAACAAGAATAAGCTTGATTGTTTTAAAATTGCTAATCAATTCTTAAAGGTTGTGCTACATTTTACAAAGATCATTCATGATTTAATTAAAAGGTTTCTATTTTCGAATCTGAATGTATCCAAGTTACTTTTCTACCCCTTCTTCAATATAAGAACATTGTGTCTAGAGGGGTATTCCTCCTGTCCACTGCCTGTTGCCTCTTTATGATGGTAGGAACCTATTTATTTCTTGACTATGTACTTGGACACAATCAGGCATGAGAAATGTTCAGGTTTTAACCTAATTCTAGTGTGTTTTTTTTAATTTCCAAAAAATAATTTTAAAATTCAATTCAAAAGCTCAAAAATGCAATAAAATTAGGGGGTAATAATCCACTTAAATGTCTTTCTTCCTGGTAATATGATGAGAACTATTTGTTTTACTTTATGTATTAAGTGTATAGGGGGGTCCAAGGCGAAAGGCTTAGATTCTTTAGTCTTAAGTATGTTCTAGCCCTATGTTCTAGCTTTTCAAAACAGGCTGATTTGCCTCCTAATTTCATTTGTTCTCATTTTATGGCCAATATTACGATACTTGCCTATGCAGGAATAATTAAGACAGGTAAAAAGATAGTGATGCAAGGTACTTGGCCTAATGTTTTAGGGGTTGGCTAAAAAATATGATATAGATAAATTTGTTGTTTGATTGAAAATTGTATCATCAAGAATCTGATGGGTCCACTTAGAAATCATTTTTGAATTGAATAATCAGATTCTTGATGATGTACTTTTTAACCAATCAAACAGCAAATTTACCAATATCTTTTTAGCAGGAGTTAAAAAACGATCATTTTTTCCCTTTCTACTCATATTTGCACTTAGTTTTTTTCATTTTACCATACTAGAAAATAAACACTTTAAAGATCAAATTTATCTGCCTTCATATCTACCAATCAAGATGGTTTTGAGTGATGACGATGTCAAGAAACAGATCGACCATATGATGGCTTTCATCCATCAAGAGGCTAAAGAAAAGGCTGAAGAAATCGAAGCCAAGGCTGAAGAGGAATTCAACATCGACAAAGGACGCTTAGTTCAACAAGAAAGATTAAAAGTAATGAGCTACTACGAAAAGCGTGAAAAGCAAATCGATTTACAGCGAAAGATTCAACGTTCAAATTTCCTTAATCAATCTCGACTTCAAATGTTGAAAACTCAAGATGATCACATCCAGAAAATTCTTGATGAAGCTAGGTCTCGACTCGGAGAGGTCGTTCAAGACAAAGCTAAATACAAGCAGATCTTGAACGGTCTTTTGACACAGTGTCTGTTTCAACTTTTGGAGCCGGTTGCATTGATTCGTTGCAGAGAGGATGATTTGGAGCTTGTCAAGGACGTTAGAGACTCCAGTTTGAAAGAGTACCGGGAGAAAACGAATAACGATTGTCAACTTGACATTGATACGTCCAACTATTTGAGTCCAGATTGGTATGTATGACTTGTTATTGGCATTTTAACATCAGTGAATATTCTCACCAGATTCCTTAATTATGCCCCAACCACCAAAATTCCAAATTCTTATTTTTGCCCTGTTTTTGTGGTGTTTTGCGGTGTTTTGTGAATAAAGGACTGTTTTAGGTAAGATAGATGTATGCTTTCGGACAGAATATTCAATGTTGCATTTTAACCTAAATTTGATAAAGTTTCTTTAGATTTAGGGATAGTTTTTTGCTATTTTGTTCAAGATGATAACTTTTATGTAATCATTAAGAAATAAAACAGGATGGTTTTGATTGATTCAGCTATGGTTAAAAAGATGTTACAAATAGTTAATGCAGGGTGCGAAATAAGGAGAAAATGATCGCCTTATAGGGGAACCAAAATAACACACCAGCCTCATTGAGTTGTGGCTCAAGGGTAGATATTTTGGCCGAGAGCTACCTCTCCCCCCCCAGGATTGTAGACAGCATTTGAAACCCTTTTTGGCTCAAGTACGACATATAAATTATGATTTGATCATTACTTAAATCTCATCTCATCTCATCTCAAATTTTGTCTAGTTTAGACTATTGATTAGTTGAGTTATCATCAAGAATCTGATTGGTTTATTTCAAAATGTCAAGTTTTATCTAAACTGAATATTTTGGTGAAATTGTTTTGTAAACCAATGATGTACTATTCAACAAATCAATAGTCTAAATTAGACTAACTTTTGAGATGATCCCTAACTTTCTCTCATTTCTAGTGCTGGTGGAATTGAATTGACAGCTAAGCAAGGCCGCATAAAAGTGACCAACACATTGGAAAGCAGATTGGATTTGTTGAGCCGACAGATGTTGCCAGAAATTAGAACTACCCTGTTTGGAGCCAACCCAGCTCGAAAGTTCTTTGAGTAAGCTGTTGTTGAAACAACCTTGAACTTTAATATATAGATATATAGATATGAGTAATTAAATTATAATTTTGGAAAAAAATTTATATGGGAAAAAATTTTATTTAAAAAAAAAGAATAAATAAATAAATAGAATTAGAAACAATCCGACCTATGTTATGTATGTAAAGTCTTATCAATTAGGCATGAAAAGTAGATGAGGAAAATGGTATGATATCAGGAGTCATATTTTGCCCTTTTAGCACATTTTTACACATATTTTGCTCTTAATTATTTTTTTTATTTTACTATGATAGAAGCAATCCATCCTACATTATGTATGTACAAACCCTCCTTTTTAAAGTCTAATCCCTCAGAATGGTTTCTTCTTCAAAGGTTTTTTGAACACCTATTAATCTTTTGCATTGTTTGTGAAGGAAATTCCCTTTTAACTCGATTCCTTACGATATTAATCTTGTCATAATTAACAAAGGAAGTCGATAATTAGTAAGAGTCATCACACATTCATAAAGGGAAGCTTATTATTCAACTCAAAAGACTCAATGTGTAAGGAAGCTTATCTAAAGTTTGTCTAAATTAAACATCGATTGGTTGAATATTTCATCATCGCGATTTTTATTGGTTCATTTAAAATTGATATCATTAAAGAAAGCATCAAGTTGTGATATTCTGAAATGAACCAAAAAGAATATTGATGATGTGATATTCAACCAATCCAGTAGTATAAACTCATACAAGAATCTTTTTTTTTCTTGTGTGTATGTAATTTGTTAGTGAGTGGTTTTGAAGGGTCAAATATGACTTATGTTCAATGCCATTTTTGTTATTAAAGGATGAATGTTGGTGTTAATATAATATGTTTAAAGAGTCAAAAATGATTTGAATTCAATGTCTTTTCTTTTCTATTCTTATTCAAGGATTAATATTGATTAAAAATTCATACAGGAATGCATGCTATTATTTTTCTCTTCTCGAGTATAGTGGTTTAAAGGGGTTAAATATGACTTCTGCTCAAATGTCTTTTTTTTTGTTATTAAAGGATTATTGATGTTATTAATGTGTCGTGTTTGTCATGTTTTTGTTTTTGTAGATGTTAAACATAAAAAGACGAGTTTAAACTTAAATGTATGTGTTCTATGTCCAAAATATTTTCTGACTAAAAGTTTCTAGAATTTAGAATTTTTTTTTTAGTTTATGGTCTCTTAATCTTATAGATGACGAAAATATTTCAGACTCTTTATTAACAGAAGGCATATGACGACTTGGTAATGACAAATTTTCAAAATTTTCTTTAGATTGTGTCATTTGGAGTGTTAACATAAAAGTTTACTTTTGAACCAGTTAGTGCTTCTATTTGATTAGAAATAAAAAGTATTTTTATTCTGCTCATTATGAAATGACGTTTTGACTGGTTATTGAAAATTGATTTGAGTAATGCAATCTATTGTGATAACAAGGAAAAATGATGTTAAGGGACTAAAGTTTTTTTTAATGTTTTGTCTGCAAAATATTTTGTTTGATAGTTGATTACATCATGAAGAATCAGATTAACGTTCACATTTGAGACTGATTTGTATGATTTTCTTTAGAAGGTGTTGTTTGGTGTGTTGTGTATCATAGTTCTTACCAGTTAGTTTGATAGTGAATCTACTGTTTGATTTGTAACAAATTATATCTAGAAAATTTTTATTTTTATTAGTTCATTAGTTAATTGGTTCACTTGAACATTTCATGAGTTTTAGCTTTAACAAAACACCAGATTCTTGATGATGCAATTTTCAACCAATAAAATGACAAATTTACCTATATTTTACAGAAATCCCCCCCCCCCTCTCTTACCAAATAATGGTACTATTTGAAGAAAAAAGGCTTTAAATTACTTTTTCATTAGTTTATAAAAGATTTGAAAGAAGCAAAATTTCCATCACTGAAATAAAAATAAATATGTCAGTCAACTAAAAGTCTGTTATATTTTGATTGTTGATTGTTGATTTGTGTGAATTTCTATTAGGTGTTTCATCTTCATCATCATTTCCTGCATGCATTCATAATTGTATGTATTAAGATTAATGTTGAGATATTTTCACAACTGGTTGGTGTCACTTACTCACCATATACTTTGAATGTAAACAATGTTTATGCGTTTATCGATTTTCATGTACTGACTTTCTTTGGTTGAGATGTTGTGATTAAAATTTGTTGTAAACAATGCATGTATGTTATCAATTTTCATGCACCATGCACAGATTCTTTGCTTGAGGGAATAAGCTTTGCTTGATCATTGTTTGTTTTTGTAAAATATCATTCATTTAGACAATTGATTGGTTAATTATTACATCACAAAGATTTCTCATCGTTGAAAATTACATCATTAAGAATAATGCTACCATTTGATGTTTTGTTAAAACCAATCGAAATTTTCAAGATGTAATTTTCAATCAATAAAATGCCAAATTTACCCATAATTTGCAGACAATCCCTTAAAAGGACCTAAGTCAAGCACGCAAAAAGCAAGCCTTTTCTTATCATAAGTACAAACCTTGACATTATTAACCCTAAACCTCTAGTCAATTGAGACCTGTTTTTGAATGGAATTGTCTGCAAGTGCTCACAGTAATTCATCCAACAGGGCGGACTTACATTCTATGTCCCACCTTTAACTGGTCGTTTTCATAATTCAACATTACTGACTTAAAAAACTTCAAACTTCTTCTGTGTCACCAAGAAAAAACCGTTGAGAATTTGCATGATTTAATAATGAGTGGTTGTCTTCTTGCACGTTTGTATAGCTGAACAAGTAAAAACTTTAGTTTTGGAAGAAAAAAAGTCTGAACTATGAGAATCAATGGTGAATAGGAACATATTTTTTTTCTGTTTTTAATTTGTTACCGGCCTAAAGTCAAGTCTGTTGGACCAAATTAAATAATGTTTGGCTAATTATTATTTCAAAACCTTGTCAATAACATCAAGAAGTATCTGATTGGTTCACTTAAAAATATCACAATTTGATTTTTAAATTCAAAATGAAAGCATTTTTCAGCAAACCAATTAAAATATTCCATGATGTAATATTTAAACATTCGATAGTCTAAATTAGACAAAGTTTTGAGATAATTCCTAACAATTATCTCATGTCATCTTGTTTCTTTATGTTGTATTTCTCAGTGGTTTTTGAGATTTACTTTCTAAATGGCATGGAAAAAATACATTAACCTCGTTTATTGCTCAAAATTTAAGAACATGCCCAGGCTGAATAAAAGTCAAGTAAAATAATTTTTCAGTTAGTGTGGTTATCATTAAGTTTTATGGTTTTATCAAATGATGGTATAATTAAAAATTGATCAAATTTTCATGATCAGTGCAGTGATGGAATAAGGGGAAATATTACAGATTTTGCGAGCAAAGCAATCAATAGGAGTGGTGCGGTACAAGCAGATGGCGTGGATCGAGTATGTTTCAGCTGATTTCTTTGTGGAGCTTTAAGCCCCCCAAAATGGTCCAAGGGTAGAGTTCATGAAAAGTTTTTAAGTATCTCAGCCTATATTTGTCCTGTTTTTTTTTCTAATTTTTCGTTTTTTACCAATCTCCTGGCTATTATTTCAATCACTGATGTAGTTTTCAATCAATCAAAGACATGATCGATAATTTAAATGTTTGGCTCATCATTGCTCATGCCTTCTTATTTCTCCATGCTAGGCATCTTCTGTTGATGGTTCTCAGTGGTTTATCTAGAATTAGGATTGACTTTGTCATCCAAAGCCCTTGCTGGTTTGATTAAACCACAGGGTGTCTGAATATAAATTCTGCATCAATGCAGATCAAGTTGTTGTTTGTTTTTGGCTGAAAGGGTCATTGTGCAGTTCGCTTGACTTGACATCACTTGTTTTGAACTTTTTTCGAACTTGCTTGAATAAATTTGGAACCTTGGATAAAGTAAGGGTGTTACTTCTTGAAACTACAAAGTGATTATCTGACAAACACCTAGAATTTCTTATAGAAAATGGCTTTTTTTTATTTTTCTCCAAAATCTCCTAATATCTTCATTAGGCAAACCAAAAATACTTTTAATTGTTATTTTCACATATGCTCAAAATTGATGTGAGGATTGATAAGCAATCTGTTTTGGATATTGATTTTTGGTGGTGGTTGGGAATGTCTATATGGTCTAAAATCTCCTAATTTTTTACTTTACTTTACTAACCCTGTTACTGTATTCAATCTTTAATTTTTTCTTCTCTTTAGATTAGAAAATATTCATTTAGAAAAAACACAAAAACAAATCTATTTATAAAACTAAAAACCCAACTAACAACAAAAGAAGATGTAATTGTGCATGTCAAATTATTATTATTAACCTACAGGTCGAATCTTATTTTTTATGGAAAGCTTTTTATAAATACTGAATGTGTCAGGATGGAAATCGAGTTAAAGTCATCGTTACCAAAACTCATCAAAGTTGGAGATTTCTTTTATTGTAGCAATTGTAACGAGCATGTAACAAGCAAAACGACAGGATACCGTCATGTCAAAGTATGTATGGAACAATGTCCTCCGTCGAAAACGTTAATCAGTGACGAACGTATACTAGAAGACCTAAACAATTCAATAAATAAGTCTGACGAAGATGGAGGTGTTGGTGCTGGTGCATACCAATGTATAGCCTGCAATAAAGGTTTTAAATCGAGACATTCATTATATAAACACGAAAAATATTGTGGTATTGCCTATTCATTTGCTCCAGACAAAGAGGATGTTGAAGAAGAATTGTTAAACTGTAAGAATTGTGACGAGTCGTTTGAGAGTATCGAATTATTAGAACGACACGAGAAAAGGTGTGTGATGGATTTATTTATTTGTAATATTTGTAGTGAATCGTTTGATAGTATTAATGACTTATGTAGGCACGAAATCTCACATATAGTGAAAGAGAAAAAGACAGAAAGCAAAGCGGAAGACGAAGTGAAAGTAGAAACTAACGAAACAGATAAAACGAATGAAGAAACAACTAAAAATGGTGATTCATTAAGTCCATCTCATGAACAGGCAAATAGTCCCAAGACTGATATAATCGAGAATGGTAACCATAATGGCGACAATGAGAATGGTGTTATGAGTGAAATGAACGATATGACTAATGGAAACCATGTTGTAGTAAATGAGAATGGTTTCCACAAAAGTACAAATGGCTTAGCAGATAGTAACGATCAAGATTTTGAAGATGTTAGGAACTGTACAAATGGTTCAAATGGTATTAATGGTACTCATGGTTATCATAGCAGGAGCAATATTTTAAATGGAAGTAGACAAGAGTTTATTGTACTTGACAGTGAACAAAAAGGTAAATAGAATTTGTCTGCCATGATTTGACGAAGTGCCTCAGGTCCATATTTTTCAGAATTTTATTCATTGTTTTAAGATTCATTTTTAAGTATCTGGAACCAATTAACACCATAAGCACATCCCCACCCAAGAAAATCTGGTTCTTTGGAAAAAGTTGTTGACGTCCCAGTTACCTTTGGAGCTATGTATGTTGCTTTTTTGTTTGCGTATATCATGGGTAACTGTTTGGTAGGTTCATAAATCATTGTCGTCAGTAGGTACGTTGATTGTTTTTTTTAGTCACTATTTATAAGTGAATCGAACACAAAACTGTTATTACTGATGAGGTCATAAAGACGAAAATATTATAATCTACAGCTAATCAATGTATTTTTTGTTAGTAGGATGCGTTGAAGACAACCAATGGAGATCCCCAATTAGTAGAAAATCACATTGTAGTTTTATCTTGCTTGTCTCGTATGTTTGTCTCGTATGTTTATTCAAGTATATCCTTCCTTTTTTAGGTGTTAATGGACTTCTATTTGAAAAGATGGAAATGAACGGTAATCGTCACCCTTCACCACCACCTGTGAATGGAAAAATTCATATACCATCACATATGATGGGCAATATTGTCGGAATGAATGGATCAACAAAGCGTTCATTTATTGATTTAAATCATACATCCGTTATTGACAAGAAGAAAATTGATGACCCATACAATCTTTTAGGTATAATTGGATATGTTTTTTTGGGATAGAATCTTAATAATTAAAGTAAAAATATTAGTATTAATTATTTTATTTTATACAAATAATATATAAAAATAAATGCAAAAAATAACAATTGTTTAGCAACTTGCTTGTTAATGATCTTAATTAAGAGACGAGTGGAAATTCACAATTTTCATTTATTTAGGTATATAGTATATTGCAATGGTACAAAGGCTAAAACATTATCATTTTTTTAAGTCATTTAATTGCTCCTCCCCTTCTCCTTCTTCATATTGGACTTGATGAAATGGAACATTACCTGATATGACAAACACTAAAATAGCAAGAAATGTACTAATGAGTTATTTCCAGACCTTCTCAATAAGAGGTGCATGGCCACTCTGCAGTGCTTCATCACTCCCCTGAAATTTAATTCTCATTTTAATTAAAACAATTAAACAATTCAACATTTAATTTACAAATAGCTATCCTCGAATTGAAATTTTATAGGAAGGAGATTATTTTGTAATAGTGATCAATAGCATAAATGTTTATTGAGGGTTTTGAGTAACTGACAGCTCGATTTCTTTGATATTCTTATCCTTCGAACTTTTAGGTACTGTTGGTGGTATTAAGGAAGAAATGGAAGAACAGTATACTGTTTTAGTCATTGACGAAAATGATCGACCAAATTATGACGAAGAAATAAAGAGACTTGCAAATTATGAATCGAATGGCGTCCATCAAAATCTGTTAAGTGATTTGATGGGAAACACATATGATGAGTATCAATGCCAATACTGTGATAAAGGTCTTAAATCAAAATACGCTTTAGAAAAACACGAGATAAAATGTCAATTAGATCATGAACGCAGATTTACACCTAAGTTGGTTCAAGAGAATGGTAAGTTGTATTGTGGTAGGTGTGGGCTCCATGTGACGAGCAAAACAACAGGTTATCGCCATGAAAAGATTTGTTCGCAGAGAGAAGCTGATACTTTGAAAAAGCTAAGTGAATGTTCAAGTCAAAGTGTCGTTACCACAACAAATGAGACTACCAAATCGACAAAAGGAGGACAGGATGTTGGCGTGTATCATTGCAATATATGTCAACGTAATTTCTCATATGGACAATCGTTTCAGAAACATGTTAAGTTTTGTGGAACTACGAATCATGTTTCTAAAAAGATGAAGGAGAATGCAAAATATGAAATAATGTTACAGAAACAACAACAACAACAACATCTGCTACCTCTTACAAAACAATTACAATTAGTATCTCAGCAGAATCCCTTGCAGTCTCCTCCCTCCTTTAAACAAACGTTTCAACAACTGTCACCCGAGAAACATCAACGTATATCAGAAGCTCATCGCCCGCTTCCAGTTGTTCATCATCCACATCCTGAAAAGCACCATCAGCCTCAACTTCCTCCTGAAAAGAAAATGAAAACTGAAGGTAAGGGGGGGTTGTATAGCTGGGATCTTTCATAGTGTGTATGCTTAAGAACACCACTTTTCAGACCCCTCCCTCTTTTTTTGCACCTGTGTGCTTTGAGGTACACCATAACTGTATGCATATAAATGGGTTTTCTCCCACAATTATTATCCTTCTTTCTTAGATTATTGTAAGAAAGCAATGTGAAATAGTATGTACACTCTATTTTTGAGACCCCCTCCCACCACCTGTCAGCTTTTTGGCTGCTCCTCTCGACGTGTACATAGTGGACCCTCCGAAGTGTGATTGAATGAAAAAAACTGGCAAAGGAAAAGTCATGAACTCAAATGGCAAGAAAAAATAAGAATAAATAAGGATAAATAAGGATTTTGAAAATCCAGGAAGAAAAGTCTTACTCAAACCAAAATAATGGCTTCAGGTAAGACTTATTGGCAATTTCATGAAGCTTTTAGCCTTTTTAGGTCCAAATATCCTTAAATTTTGGCACATAAGTAAATCAATAGAAAATAAGATTTGGCCAAAATGTTCATCTAGTAATTAATTAGGGTTTCTGCCAGAATATATGGAGGCGGTTCTTTTCTATTCATGTTGAATGTGCTTTTATGTATTGGTATACTCCTATTATTAAATGCATCCACATTTTTTTTGATTTAGACTTAAGGGAGCCATTACCTGCTATCAAAATACCATTAGAACATTCTGAAGGTGTTAATGGTAATGATACCGTTGTAGTACTTGGCAATGAATTTATGAATGACTCGGACGAGTATGATGAAGAAATCACACCTGCATATAATCACATCAATGGTTATAATGATAATGGATCGAAACCAAACATATCTGTGACAATTACTACAGATGAATATAAATGTAAATTTTGTCAAAAAAGTTGTAATGGACGCATTGCTATGAATAAACACCAGCAACGATGCAAATTTAATACTGATACAAAAGAAGACCGGGAACGTGAAAGATCGTTACCAAAGCTCTGTAGAGAAGGTGATAAATTTTACTGTGCACGGTGTGGTGCTCATGTCACCAGTAAAACAACTGGTTATCGTCACGTAAAAATGTGTGCTAATAATCCAATCTATGACGAGAAAAAGAAAGCGCCATCTCCTACAAAAGTGATTGAAGAAATCCCTGCTGAAGCAGGTACGATAAGTATAAACGAAGACGGGACTTACAATTGTAACATTTGTTTACGTAGCTTTACTTATAGACAATCGTTTACAAAACATATCAAAGTTTGTGGAGCGAATCAAAGTTTTCGTCGACCACGAGGCATTTCGAGGGAAGACATGCTGATGTTGAAAGATGATATTATGAAAGAGGACAATATGAAAGAAGACATTCAAATTAACGATGACATGATAATAGAAGATGACGACATGATGATGAAAAGTGTTGGTGAGGACATGATGATAAATGAGATTGATGATAGAGTTACAATGGTCTCATGATATGTTGACAATTCATCCATAAAAAAGTAAGTTACCTTATATGGATAAAATTTTGTGTGAATAGGATTTCTCAGTTTTCCTGTTTTTTTTTGCAAAAAACACGAAATTAAATCCACACTAAATCAAAGAATTTCAGTCAACTGCAAAATTAAATCCACGCAAAATGGATATTTTTGATTTTTATTGCTATTTTTTAATTGTATCCATTGACTGTGAAATTAAATCTATCCCAAAATTTCCTAGGTAGAGCTTCCTAGGTAGAGCAACAAAATTAAACCCAAGCCAAATCAAACGACCATGCTAAATTTTACCCACCACTTAAGGTAATTAATCATGGTCCCTTGTTATCCAGTAACATACCTGAAAAACACAACAAGAAATGACGAGATTTTATGAGATTTGACAAGAAATGACAAGGCGTTGGTCTATGCTATTAACACACCTTTTTGTGATTCGGAGGTATAACTTTTACCAACATGCTTTTGACTGTGCATTAGTATTTTGCATGTAGTTTAAAATGACATAAGATGATAAAACAGCAAGAAGTATGGTATAGAATTTATTGTATTGCTTTAGTAACAACTTTCCTTTTTTCTATTCCAGTGGTTCATCTTCAGTGCTCACCTTGACATGACACGATGGATCTGTGCAGCTTTGGTTACTTCTCTCTTGCTTATGGGTAATGCAGACGAAAGTTACTTCTTAATGACCATGTTTGCAGCAAAAGTTGGATTAGTCATCTGGCATTATGTCTTAAACTAACAATGCGTAATGTGCAAACTGATGAACTAATAGATATGCATGGGCATGCCTGTTTTGTTACACATCATTATCTTTTGGACAGTGATAATGAGAGATAACAACAAACAAATTATAACGACTTGTTCACGACTCATTTTTTAAAGACTTTTTTCAAAGCAGTATTTTACATAGACATTTCTACAAAAAAGTTTTCACTAAGGAATTGTCTGTAAATTATAGGCAAATTTGCCATTTATTTGGTTGAAAATTACATCATCATGAATGCTATTGGTTGGTTTCAAAATGTCATCATTTGATATTCAGAATTCTTAAGAGAACCAAACAAAATCAACCAATGAAATGACAAATTTACCTATATTTTGCAGACAATATCCCTGAATTATTTATTTCCATCTAAAATGATGGATTAGCTCAAAATCATGGCTAAAATTCTACTGTTTAATTGGTTTGGAATTTCATTGGTCAATTGGTCAATTCTGAAATGTTATTTTTGATAACTCTCTCAAAACTCAGTATCAAGATTACTCTCCTACATGAGACAATCAAATTCTTCATGTAATTTTTAAGCAATCAAAGAGCTGGAATTATTATTCATGATTTCGAGACCATCTCCAAGACAAGAAACTTAGAAACTCTTACTATTACACCTTGCTTATACTTATATACATAGATTTTGATACAAAGAAGATACAAGAAAGACAATTTTGAAAGAAATACACGTTGTTACTGGAACTTTTAAAACTGCATATATACAATATCTGATGTTTTGGATGCTTTTATACTAAGGAGATAAGATGATAATGCTGCTATATCTTTCACAAGATTGTTCATTTTATAGTGTTTGTTATTAGTAAATGCAGCTCATGAAAATTGATGGTTGGAGGTTGAAGATAAAAAAATGATCGTTTTTTTTATTTTTGCTAGTATAATGAATCTATTGAGGGAAACATTCTATTAGTTACTATAAGCAATTTTTTCTTCAATTTTTGGCTATTTCTTGTTTGAAATCTTTTTACTCAACAACCAAACGGTGGAAATATGGCTAAAACTGTTTACTTAAAGTTTCTATTAATGTAATAATCGCTCCCAACCTCTTTAGTCTAATTTGATTTTCCATGGGCTGCTATTTAGTAGAGAGAGGTGTGACATACAAAAGAATAATTATATATTTCTGACATTGTATTTATTACTATTACTATTATTGATATTAATATTGTGTAAGATAAATTTGATATTTGGTAAAGGATTGTGGCCAAATTATTATTGCTAATTTAACCTTTTGATTGGTCAGAAATTACACAAGCAAGATACTGAATGGTTCAAGTTGAAGCATTTTTATTATTTTTCATTTTAACAAAAATATCAAATCGTGACATCTTAGATTGAACCAATTAGCTTCCTGATGCTGTAATTTCTAACCAATTAATAGGCTAAAATAGTCGAAATTTGGCGACAATTGTAGATGAGGAAGATTGGTCATATGCTTTTTGATATGTCTTCTTTTTGTTAGGTTGTTAGTTTATACATGATATTCAATACAAATTTTTGACTGTTTTTCAACTACTACTTACTAGCTTATTTAAACAATATGAAAAAGTTCTTGGTTTATATCAAGGATCATCTCAAAACTAATTTAGACTATTAATTGGTTGAATGTTAAGTTGAGTATTAAAAATGTCACAATTTAGATATTTTCTTAAATTAGAAAATGATATCGTTTTGAAATGAACCAATCAAAATCTTGATGATGTAATATTTAACCAATCAATATGATTAGCCAAACTTTTGAGATAATCCCTTGTCATGAAAAGAGTTGTGAATGTGAAAAGTATAGATTAGTGTTTGCTTCAGAATTCTGTTTTATTTGTTTAAGATTCCATTGTCAGGATTCTGATTGATACCATTTGTCGAGTTTTCTGAAAACTGAAATTTCTTTGAACAATCAAACTTTTTATCAACTAAAATTGTGATATATTCACAAGATAAGGTATAAATCAAGCTGAACAAAAAGTATTCAATTTTATGTTAAAAATGTGATTCTAAAGTCTACTTTCTATTTAAGATAGAAAAAAAGAGAAAAAACATAATTATAACATAAGTGTCATGTTTTCATGGGAAAATAGGCATTTACCAGTTGTTCCCACGTTTGTAAGTTGGCACACCAAACCTAAAAGATTAACAAGTCAATCAATACTTTACAGGTAGAATGTTTCATTCAGTATTGATATTTCTTGAAAATTTTAGGACAGTTTTTGGCACAACAAGGACTTCAAGAGTTGCTAGGGAAGTTGAATAAAGTCGGGGAGAAAATTTAACTCTATAATTCTAGCAGTGGTGACAAAAAGGTTCCTTAGCGGCGATTGGTGGTCCCTTTCAGGAAATTTTTAAAAAATTGCTCCCTTCTTGCCCAAAAAGGTCCCTTTTCAGACCTATGGTTTCTTTTTTAAAAATATGAATTTCAAAAATAATGTCAGTATATTTTTTACTTGCATTGTAAATGCATGGTAGCTTAATCATTTTCTTTGCCATTTTAAGTAGAGTTTCAACCCTGGATAGAACCTTGTTAAAATCAAAATATTTGGTATCACCTTCCTCCTTTGCCTCCTTTGAGTTCCTTCTAGGTGTCCCTTTTCATGAAAATCTTGAAATTCTTGGTTACTTTTTGGTCCCTTTTTTGAAAAGTTGTCTATTTTTGGTCCCCATTTTTCTTTAGACTATAATTGTCACCACTGCTCTAGGTCCTATGAAAAGATGTCAAAGCTTGTGCATCTTCTACACATACAAAATAAATGAGGCACCAAAACAATTTATTTTTTCACTTTTTCAGGCATGATCAACAAAAAAAAAACTGGAAACTGGAAACAGGAAAAAAAATCGATTATCTGGAATAGAAATTAGATTGGGAATTTTATCAAAGTTATGGACTAGTGTAAACTGAGTTTTAATAAGTAGCTAAATTTTGACTATTACGCATGATACTTTATCTTAATTTTATTTATTTGTCTACACTGAGAATTTTTTTCTTTTTTAATATGATTACTTCCCACAAAGCATTTATCCAATCTTTTTTCATACACATTTTTGAATTTAAAAACTCTTTAAAAAAATAAACAAATCATTTTAAAATAGATTTTTTATAGTGTATCAGAATTTTTACCTGAACACTATTTTGTTCATTTTCTTAATAACATTTGAAAAAGTTCTATTTGCATGTTAGATCGTTTTTTCGAATTTTATATCTATTTTTAATATTTTGTTAGCAACAACTTTTTGTTGGCTCGTTAAACCTTCAAACATTAATGTCTTATTAAAATAGACTCCATATAGTTGGCATTTTTGGCCAGTTGGCATAGTCTTATGGTGAAGGCTCCATGGCGATACTGTTACTATATTATACATATTTCATTGCTTTCTTTAACTTTTTTAATGTTTCTTATAATTTTTCAATTTTTTTGGTTCACGAATTTCGTATATTATAGCCTTCCTTTAACTTTTATAATAAATGTTATTTTACTTTTTTTTACTCAAAACAATTTTCTTTCTTAAAACATCATCTCTGGACTGATCTGTTTCTAAAAGAGTAATTCATGATTCACAAGATTTTTGCAAGAGAAGAAAAAGTTGAGCAGAAAAAGTCATTTACTTATTATGAATTTTTGACCTATTTGCCACAGTATTCTTCTGCAGAACTTTCTAAAAGAAATATTTTGCAAGAGTTAATTCCTGTCAAATCCTTTTTAATGTCCATTCACTGTGAAAAAAATTAAAAATTGATGATTCAAGTCTTTTTTATTGATTCTTCATGACACTTCTTGTGTTAATCCTCTTATTTACAATTTTTTTTTATAATCCACTGCTGAAATATTTTTTAAATCTTTTAAGTTACTTCCTGCAAAATGCAAAAATTTCACGAATTTTTCAGCAACCTTGTAACATTGTTCTGGCTAATGTTTGTCACTTCTCGAAGTAATTTTTGCTTCAACTTAAAATTCTTAAATGCAAAAAAAATATGTTAGTTGGCCTTGGGCCCCCAGATCTGTTTGAGGAGTAAAAATGGGAGTAGCTCCACCACAGAAATAGGGACTTAGAGGAACTTGTGTTGAGAATGGTACTAGGTTGCATATCTTGTACAAGTTATAAACTATCTTGAGGCATGGACTTGGTCGAGGCTAACTTAATCATTCTCACAGTTCCAAAGATTGCAGACAGATGATGTTTGAAGTTATAATGATGATAATAATCATAATCAGTGCACACTTAGGGATTGGCGCCAAATTATGGATAATTCGATCTTTTAATTGGTTGGAAATTACATCATCAATATAATGATTGGTTCAGGTAGAAGCGTTTTTAACATTTTTGATTTTAGTAAAAACATCAAATTGTTAAATTTTAAATTGAACCAATAAGATTTCTGATGATTTTATTTCTAACCAATCAAACAAGTAAAATACCCAAATTTTGGCAACAGCGCACTTATATATATCCATTTGTACTTATATTCCTTCACTTTTCTAATTTTTTTATACGTAAATATTCTGTTTGTAATTTGAATTCTTGTTTTTTTAAATTTTTACAGTAGTAAGTGGAGATTTTACAAAATTCTTCTCACTGGTGAATAAAATCTCATTAAGGGGCCCCCTCCCTCCCACACACGTACCAGTCACTCTGGTATTTTCAGACATTTTCTGATGGTTGGAAATTGTCAGAAATTGTTGGAAAATATTGGGATGGCTTGTCTGTGAGCATGCATGTGTTAGTGGAGAGAGAGAGAGAGCCTCAATCATTTTTCAATTTTGGTAAAAATCTGGTAAAATTAGATATCAAATTTGGGATTTTATCATAATTAGATTACTACTGATGGTGAAGAAAATTATATATGGTATATTAACTATCTATTCTTAAATTTGGCTAAAATCTGCAATATAATTTAATTTAGTAATTAGTAAAACTACACGTTTTTTTGGAAGATCTTTACTTCTACTGAAATTTCAACTCTTAAGTTGGTAATTTATTTATTAATTGTTGAATTTTTTTGTTGCTTTGTTAATTGTTTGAAACGAAAAATGTAAGGCATTGAGCAAAACAATTTTAATTGAAAGTTTTACTTCATAGGCATAAGGTTTGTGGGAGGAAAATCCACTTGTTAGGGTTTTTTGTCAATTTTCAGGAACCTAAGTCCATGTGAAAATAAGTAACATGCCGATTCACAATAGTTTATCCCATTCGAAATGACCTAGGCAAGTTAAATTGTCTTTTTCAAATTGACACAAAATAACTACCTCCTTTCTAGTTGAAAGCAATAGTTTATTTTATGCAAAATAAATTTTATCACTTATTCACAGAAATTCCCCCAAAATTCAGTGTGCTTTTTCTTGTGCAAAACTTACAAAACCTTCTCCTTGTTAAGTATACTCAAATTGCATTAACAAGTGAAGACTCATTCCATTTTAAATGCTCAATCCCTTATTGTATGTGTGTTGTTGAATTATGTTGAATTTTGTTGCTGATAATTGATTGTGTAAAGTTCCTTTTACTTAATACAATCAAATTATCATGTGTGTTTACGATTGATCTTTTTACTTTCAAGCATGAACAAAGTTTTAATCTACACACACTTTTTGTGCACACATTCCTACATATCCATACGTGCACCCATGTATAATGAGCACATGATACACATACACATACACATACACACACACCCACACACACACACACGTACAATTAGTTCAATTGTTTTTTTTGTCTAGTACAAATGTTTTATATATATATTCCAGCTGACATTTATCTTGTATTTTTAATTGTAACATTAACATCTGTGTGTAATGGATCATTTCGACTAATAGTCAAACATTAAGTTTACTCAAAACCTTGTCTTCTTTTTTCTGTATTCTATCTTGCCTCGTTATCAAATAAGGGTCCATTCCTGTATGTGTACACACAAAGATGGCTAAAATTGGCCCACTTCGCCCCTTGTATGTATGCAATGTTACACATTAAAATGTCCGCCTCCAGGCTAGATGCTGACAATTTCTTGTCAGTTCCTGTTTTTTCCACAATTAGAAAAGTGCAGGAAATGCAAGAAGCAGTGAATGGCTGGAAACGAAAGGCAAATTTAAAAAAAAAGAAGTAAAAGGTGCACTTGCAATAGTTTTGATCTACGTATGAGTTTACAAATGATCTGGTAGATGCCAGGAATTACTGATTTTTGTTCCTTAATCATTGGAATTTTAGTTTAAAGGTAACTAAAATGAAGGAAGGTGGCTAGAAATTGCAATAAGTGTCAGGAAGTGACAAGGAATAGCACAGGAAACTGTAGAAGATGGTGGGGAACAGCGGAATATGGCAGGAAACAGCAGTAAATGGCGAAAACAGCTGGAAACGGTGGCTTCAAGCATAGGTGGACCTATTAAACTAACAAACTAATGTACACATACTATTCGTATGACACCTAGGGAGCCATATTATTTTCTAATGTACCTATTTACTCGCACCATATTTAATACAATATTATTTTGTAGTCATTTACTGACACTGAAATTAGTTAGAAAAGATTTCGTAGACCCCCCTTCCTGAGAGCCAATCCTAATCCTAATTGCGACCCCCTTATCCCCTTTACTGAAATTTTTCAAATCACCCTTTCTGGACTGAGTGAAAGTAATAGTGATATACCCCTTTTTCAAAGTTTTTTTGACCTACCAGTGGTGAGAAAATCGAGGTATTTTTCAAAAAATGTTATTTTTTAAGAGGATGAATGACTTAAATGACTTTTTCTGGTGCTGCAGGCAGTACAATTTGAAATTGAACTTCTCCAGTTCTTCTTACAAAAATTGGTCATCAGTGGAAATAAAAACTTGTGAAACAAGAGATAGAGAACTATATTGCGACTTTATTGCCTCTTGAATGGAGCATCTAAGCAAAATGCTGATAGTACTGCAGATTATAGATTAAAAGTTACATTATCAAGATTCTTATTGGTTCAATTCAAACTGCCAATATTTGATATTTTGGAAAAGCTAAAAATACTTGAATAAATCCATCAGATTCTTGATGATGTAATTTACAATCAATTAAACAATTAAATTATATCCATCAAAAAACATACCTATTTGCATTTGCTAACATTCATTGAGTACTAACAGAAAGAAATATCGAAGTCTTTAATATGCTATTAATAAACCCATTATGATCGGCTATTTAATTCTCTGGCTTAACAAGCTCCACCCAAAGTTTTCAATAATTGAAAGGAACAAAAGATTTTTTTATCAAAGGATCTTTGAAAAACCTAATACTGATTAAAGATGAATCATGAATTACATGTCATAAGTAAATTTTAGTTATTGGCCCAACTTCAGATAAGAATTTTGAAATGCTTTCTATCATCAGAAGCATACATGATGCCTAGGTGCATGGCCTTCTCAATACATGGCCAGATATCTTACCAAGAGAAAATCGAGTTGATCCTTCCCAGGCAATCTTGGGGAAAACTGTTTTTTCGGTGGTCTTTTCCTACCTTTCAAGATTGTGTATGGAACATTTCAGCTGGTGTTTTTATACTTTTTATCTTAATTTTTTACAGCAGCCGTGTGTTTATTGGATCTCTACTTTCTGTATATTTCAAGTTATTTAATCTAGCCGTTCTTTATTAATTAAGGAAAACGTCAGTCAACCCTTAAAAACTTCATCAAAATAAAATATCTGGCCATATATTGAGAAGGCCATGACCCATAATGATAAAGATAAGCCTACTTTTTATTTCTTATCTTATTTTACACTTTTTTCACTTTTTTGTCTTCGTTGCATATTCATTTGGGACCTTTATTACTAGATGATTTTTTCAGAATATTTTTTGTTAATTTATCTTGTTCTCTTTCTTAAAATTTCAATTACGTAGACTAAGTGAACCCTATTGGACATGTCCATGTCTTATAACACTGAGTACTTTCCCAAAGGTTTAATTGAAATAAAAAGTACCAGACATACATACTTGAGAGCAAGTGGGTTAAGACAATGCATACGTTAACTTTTGAAAAGACAACATAAAAAACAATATATCAGAAAATTCTTCTTGTAATCTTTGGTTCTCTTCACTTGAGCAATTTTCAATTGCTGGAATTTTGCATGTAAAATGATTCCTTCTATTCATTCGGAAATTGTGCTATAGTCTATACAAAAAGTATAGACAATGATTTTTGAAATGCGTGTAACTTTTTCAATTTTTATTCGTTTAAGATAATTCTCACACATATTGTAGCTATTGACGAGCAATTCAATTTGATATGATTATATTTGAAAATAAAGAAGAATTTGTAAAAATCAACTTCTTTATTTCGAATATAAATCGCAATATTTTGATGTTATCTCATTTGACTATCTTAGCTGATCTCAAAAATGTTTTCATTTCTGTTCTAGCTTTATATACCACGAAGTCACGGTATGTCTTTTGACCCCTAGTCAAGCCAAAATAAGCCCTAAAAGCATCAAAAACCGTCATATTTCGGCTCGACTAGGGGTTACAAAACATACCGTAACTTCATGACAAATGAAGCTAAAATAAAAATGAATACATTCTTGAGATCACCCATGGCTATCTATAATATACCATTTTTGATTTTATTATCATGACAAGAATTAGGGTTGATCTGGATATTAGTGATAACGAATTCAAAGTTCATCGAAAAGATGCAATCACTAATATCCAGATCAACCCTAATTCTTGTCATGATAATAAAATCAAAAATGGTGTTTTCAAAGGTTACATATTACGTGCTAAATCACTATGTTCGAAAAAATACTTTTATGCTTATACTTGAACAATAAATCAATGTATCTTCGCACTTGTCCAATCCTGATGCATTGCTCGTTCCAATAACTGATAGGCGTAAGATTTCCATCATGAATGCGAGTAAAGGGAGGAAAGATGAACTTCACTTAAAGATGGAAGATGATATGGTATATTTGTGTCACCTG
>JAUKPT010000106.1:0-27868 GCA_032273505.1 Nanomia bijuga | reverse complement strand
TTTATTTATTTTACGCGTACATGTTGCAAAATAGCTCCGCTATCGCTCCGCGATTAATATTTTCGCAAGCCTATCTAAAGCTAATTGATTGATTTACGCGTATATGTTGCAAAATAGTTCCGCGATAAATGACATTTTCGTTTCTTTAGGGGATAATTTTTGTATTTTTGCTGCTGATATTTCGTCATTTAACCGTTTTAGAACAGAATATTTCTATAAACCATACAAACCATTAAGAACCATATGAAAGTGAAAAAAATGAGAATAAAAAGAATGAATGACATTTTCCATTACTTTTTGGGGTAAATTTAGCGATTTTGGACTCAAAATAGCTTCTTCCATATAAAAATACGGTCAGTTTTTTCAAATTATTAATTAGATGTCAAATTACTTATAAAGGCTAGAATTTGCATATTGTGTTCCTCTTAAATAATCAAAACCTTGACTGTAATTACCCAATGAAAATTGATCAGCTTGTTCCAGACCTTTTTTTACCTCGTAGCTAAATATTTGAATTATGTTCCAATGGGATAATTATGGCTAATATAACCAGGAAAGAAAATCCTCTTTTTGGTACTTTAGCATTAATAGTAATAAGCAGCCTCTACTCCTAATAATTAACATGGACTTAGCTGTAACAGAAGGGGGTTTGACCATATATGGTAAAAGGCAAGTACCTCTTAAACCAACTTAAACCCACTATGATCCTTTTTCCCGTCATTTACTATGCACAGTTGCTAGGCAATTTGTCATGTGGTCGTGTGAATGGCTATTTCGAATTGACAAGGGTGTGGTTTTGGAATTGGTGTGACGAGGTTTTGTGGTGGACACTTGTCGTGACTTGATATGATGTCGGATGCTGTGTTTGATGTGTGCCACGATACTCCCTCAATCAAGAACAACCCTTTATTTCTCTTCTAATCCAGATACTGTTCAAATTAGGCAATTTAATGATGACTTAGAGCCTTCTTTGTATAAACGAAAAAATACTCCAAGTTAAGAATTGATCGAATGGAAAATCTTTCTATACAATGAATGATATCTTGCCACAAATTAATTTCTGCCTGTTTATACTAATGCATCAAGTAAGACTTAATTTAATTCCATATTTATAATTCCAAGGTTTTGAAAAATAGTCTTGATTCTACAGTCTAATTCGCAATGGCATGAATACTCGAATTTTGAGAATAGCACTAAAAGTTAGCTGGAATGAACATAGAACAAACAAGGACTTGTACGGCCAATTGCCGCAAGTTTCGAGCAAGTCAATCTGAAGAGGAAGCGTCAAAAGCAATCTTGTGGGAACCAACTGAAGACAAGATAGGGGTAGAAAAGCTACAAACTTTATTGATGTGCTAAAGAACGACACTGGACTCAAGAACACGACTGAGTTGAAAACTGCCATGTTAGATCATAATATCTGGAAAGGGTACATCTCATCGGCTCGAACGGAAGTTTTGCCTTTGTAAGTAAGCATGAATCAGCATGTTCGTCTATTGTATATCTTCTTCCGTTTGGCTTGGTCGAAATATTGGAATTCAAAGAAATCAGGCTGTGGTTTTTATCGTGAAAAAATGTTATCTAATCATATTTCTTCACCACACTAAGGATTTGTCCTTAAAAACATATACGTAAGGAAAGAATAAATCTTTATGCACATTATAAACATTTTATTTCGAACAAATTCGAGATTTTCATAGTTTAACTCACACATATCGTGCTAGAACGACTTTTGACTGAAACCATCTTGTCCAATAAAACTTCAATTATTTGAAAGAAATATTGTTAGAAAAAGTAATTTACCCCCTCCTACAACCTTCGATCTGTATAGATTGTAAAAAATCATGAAAAGTTTCAAGTTTTTTTATGTGAAATAGAAAAAGGGAAAGAGAGAAGAATTATCGAGCATAAAAATACTGTGAATGTCCTTAGTGACATAAAAGAAGAAGAAGAATTTGGATAAGGTATGTAAATAAAGAACTTAAACAGGTTAATAAGGTTATGTAAAGGTTTATTGTCCTAGGGAGGGGTGATATTCAAAGGAAACTTTGCTGATCTATTCCTTATTTATTGAGTGAAGACTTTCTTTAAGGGTATTTTTCACATTTAATGACCTTGTATATGTTGTGAAATTAGATATTTCAGACGCAGGTCTAATAAATCAAAATAACCTAGGCCGTTTTTCACCAGTAGAAATGCATGCAACGTATCCAAAAGAAGGAGGATTTTAATAATTTAACCAGTTTTTTTACTCTTATATACATGATAATTGAAAAAATAATAAAATATGTTATTTGTATCGTTATGTTAAGTTATGTAAGTATGTAGTACATGAGAATTTTGTAATAAGCAGGATACATGAAAAACAAAACAAAAACATATCACTACTACATGTTTGTTTGCTTCAATTCGCTCTTTGCAATAATGCAAAGTGCATTGTATCGAAGTAGAGGATAAAGGCTAAAAGGTGTCGCAGATAGAAATTTGAATAATTACATATATTTGAAGTTTTCGTGGGGGTAAAAAGACCGTGACCCTGAGATCTACATTTTTATTGATTACCTGGGTATTGCATTTTTTCAACTGGGAACGAGGGTGGAAAGATACCACAGTTAAACCCTTGTAGTTCATGACAAACTGATATTTTCACATGGGTTGGAGAACTGGGTGCTAATCAACACAACTATTTTTGCAGTTCGTTTCCTACATCAATGATGCAACTCTTGTTTATATGGCTACAAGAACATGTGACACAAACATGGAATTGTGGGTAATTTTACGGTTCATCTTTATAATAGGTTTCCATGGCAAACTCTTTGTCGGAACGATTTTGGAAAACCCAATTCATCGAGGGTTTGTTTTCTCTCACTTCTTGACGTTATGTCAAAACAATGGTCGATTGAAAGTGAAGGGTGTGGCATGGTGTGGTTAATTGCATTCAAAGGAACATGACAACGGGTGTGGGAAAATAAAGGGATGTAGGTCAATAGATGTCATTTTATTTGCTCTTGAACTTTCAAACGGGAAATTGTACATGAAAAATCAAATAAGTGTAGGATACTGATGAAATGTTTTTTCATCATCAAAGAAGAAGATCTGTCCAATGTTTGAGCCTTCTTACGTTGTTTAAAATATTTGATAAGAATAGATTGTACTGAAGTTTTTCGAAAATAGTTTTTAAATCAGTGGAATAAAGGTAGACCTTTTTTTGGTTCTTAATAGACTGTGGTACTTAGAATTGCTATTCTTGTCTTCATTTTACAAGAAAGTATTGATAATATTACCAGTTAAGCCCTTGGATGAAGAACCATCTCAAAAGTTTTTATTGTCTAATTAAGACTATTGATTGGTTGAATATCACAGCTTGAAGAATTTGATTGGCTCACTAAATAAACTCATCTAAAATATTCAGTATCAAAAATACATCTTTTTGTGACATTTTTATGATGTAATATTCAACCAACCAATAGTCTAAATTAGACAAAGTTCTGATATAATCTCTTAAGAGTTATACAAGCTTCAATCCTTTTCACGAAACACTCATCTATAACAAGGGAGGAAGCTCAAGGCGACGATACACAAAAATTCTTTTTTTTTGTAGTTTTTTCATATTCATAGAATAATATATTATTATCATTTTTTTCGGTATATATCTATATTATACTGTGTTTTTTTTCAAAATATTTGTGAAATAAAAGAAGTTTGATAGTACAATAAATATTTTTATCATTGAGATAAACTGTCTTATATACAAAAAAAACCATAGGTAAAAACGCATTATTTATATATCCCTTGACAAATATGTAATATTAACAACCAAAAAAAAACAAACAAATAAATAGTGTTTATATAGCGGCCTAAAATCTGGCTAGCCGATTTCTTACAGCCCCATGTAAAATTTTGAAAGAGTAATGGTTAACAGACAAGTTAACATACCTTGTTTTAAATCTTCTTTTCCTTTTTTTTTCAAAGAAATGTTAGAATTCATTCCGGAAAGATTTGCATTAATCAAAACCGAATGTCAACAAGAATTTTGTTTGAGTTTGACATTGTCTGAGGGTCTGTGTACGGAAAGCCAAAGATTTAACTAAATATCATATTTATTTCTAAAATAGCATAGACTACAAAATCTTTAAAGGTGCCTATCGCAGAGGAAGATTCGCAACAGGGAAAATGATTTTGAATTTGATTTCACAAGTAAAAAGAGAATCTCTGAATTAACCAAAAAGATTTTGAAGTCTCTAAACTATGACAACTAAGAAAGCGAAAAAAAATGGTATCCCATTGAAAAAAAATCAAGAAAAACAAACATTTGAATGTAATTAATGTCTAGTTGGTTAGAAATGCGAACTCTTGAGTGAACTCTTGAGTCTTTCATTAAGCCAATTTACCTTTTTGATTTTTACTGTCTAATATTTTTTGAGTGCACAAAAAGTTTGCTAAAGAATCATTTGTATCATAGGAAATATAAGCAATATTGGTACGGAAGCTAAACCAGTAAAACAAGAAAGGTTTTGTTAAATCATCTTAGAGATTGTTTGCAACTCTTGGCTCGTGAAACCGTACGATTGGTTAGAAATGATATCATAAAGAATCTGATTGGTTTATTTAAAAATGAAATCACTATTTTCAGTTAAAACAAAATATTAAACAATCGTATGATCTAATTTATAACCACTATGGAATGGGCTTTACTTTGAAAACAAAGTCATCGGACATAAAATCGAGAAATTATTGCTAATTTATCTTTTTGGATCGGTTGAAAATTACATCATTAATATCATATTTGGTTCTTGTAGAAAAGATTTTCTTCATTTTGGATTGTGACATTTTGAATTAAGTCAGTTAGTTTTTTGATGATGTTATCTCTAACCAATCAAACTGCTAAAATAGCCGACATTAGGTGATATTCCATGATGTTAAGCATGAAAAGTAGAGGCATATCTAAGTATCAATAGTATTAGTTTAAGTCAATTTTACGAGATACTTTATGTTGGGTTTGTCAATCATCCGAAAGTATAGTTTATGATTCAGCTCAAAGAAAGTGTTTTTAGGAAAGGATACAGTTTTAAAAATGAATGCGTCTTTATATGTGAAATGTACGTGTGTGTATGTTGTATTGTGTATGTGCATGTGTAGGAGTAAGTATGCGTAAGTATGTAGTAAGTAAGTAGGCAAAAACTGAAATAATTAGCCAAGAAGCATCGACCTTTTTCTAAAGATAATATGAACTTAATTATAGAAAAAATCATTAAGGGATCATCGCCAAATTTTGGTTAATTTAGCCAATTGATTGGTTAAAGATTACATCGTCAAGATTCTGATTGGTTCATGTAAAAGCCCTTTTATCATTTTTGGTTTTATCAAAAATATCAAATTGTGACATTTTAAATTTAACCAATCTTACCCTCCATGATGTTATATTTCTAACCAATCAAATGGCTAAATTAGCCAGAATTTTGCGTAATCTCTCAAGTAGTGTCTTTGCGAGAAATAGGTTCATACTTCTTAAGCTTTACGATCGTTAGATAAAGACGAATAAACTATAACAGGGAAATGTTTTTTTCAAGGAAATTTGTAATATTTTTATCTTTTGTTTTACTAACTGTTGAGATCAATACATACAATCAATTACCATTCATTCATTTTGATACATCATAAGGGCTAACTATTCAAAGCAAAATGTTACTAAGAGACTATTCACTTCTATTTGGTAGCATTGGACACGAAAAGAAGTATTTTGACCCGTAGGAATCCAAAATTTAACCGGGGGATATTATGAAATATAAAATGCCCGGGAAATTGATTAATTTTTTCAATTATTTTTTCAACGTTCACCGGGGTGGTGAATTATGACAGATTTTTTCACTGAGGTACTGAGGCAGGGGTTATTTTGTGATTTGATAGTGAAAAACAAAATGGATTGGATCGTTTTTTGCTGTACATGCTACTGATAAAAGTAAATTGTCTCCAAGGCTCTAAACACACATACGACTGTTGAAAATTTCCAAATGAAGAGTATAGAAGAGAACTTTTCATCTATCGAAGTTTAAGATTTTCTCACGCTGTGTAAGTGGAGCCTTCATTTCTTTTTCGTCAATAACTATTCTAGTTAGTATTCAATAGCTTTCAATAAAATCAGTTGATTAAGCTTGGTACACATTGAAAATTAGTGACTTAAAACGTAAGAAAAGTATCGATAGAAGGTTGGCAACATGATGTATTGCAGTAGAGTTTTAAGTCACTATGTGAAAGCCCTGTATGATCAAAAGTATCCTAGTGTGAACCAAGCCTCGTAGTATGTGTACAGAACGTTAGTACGATTTTACGCTCTGTACACTTCATATAAATCTATGTTTGGAAAATTATTGCTCTACCAGCATTGTAAAATTAGTTAATGCATCTTCATTAATAGATAGCTGCAAATGTTAAGACATAGATCAGAAAAGAATAGAAAAGAGCTACTGTAAATAATTCTAAAAGCAAACATGTTTATTTATTAGAATAACATTTTTCTTCTACAATACTGGTAAGACAATCTGTACGGCAAAATAATATAAAACACTCAAAACTCTTGGTTTTCTCTCTTACTTAAACGGTATATAAGATTGATTCCAATCTTGCTAAGGCTTAATCTACACTCAGTCAGAATTGAACGATTCATCGAAACCAAAAAATGATCATTTAAGGATTATAAATGAAATACATTTTCATGTCCATTTTTTTTTCGTCAATATCTACGAATTATTCTACAGGACTACTTGTAAAACAATGTGATAGATCAGTGTAATGTCTTGAATCATTATCAGCGTCTGCCTGAATGTCCATTAAGGCTTTTTGTAAAGGTATACTTATATATCATAATTCCTCTATGTACAACATTTTATAAAATAATAGGTCATTTAATAAAGTCTCGTAAAAAATGCAATAATTACTAATAATTAAAGTTAATTATGATGAAGAACAAAAAATGATGGAAACTTTATCAAAAGTGAATGAAATGTGTTCTCCCATTCATTCTTGCAAAAAAGAATTTGGGAAACAGGACTTTAAAAGAAAATTCGAAAAATGTTTTTGTTCTTTTGCTATGTGAATGTGTACAAATTTCATACATAATCGTTATTTGTCAACACGAATTAGCACAAAGTTCGAATCCTAACTTTAATAAAATGTATAATTAAATAAGACATGGCTATAATTTGTACAAACTTTTCTCTTAATTTTTGAAAAAAAGAAATTTCATATTTAATCTCTTCTTGGAAGCATAGATCTAACATTTTAATTAGCTCGAGATAATCCCCAGTCCTTTTTTGTTTTCAGACTTTATCATAACATGATAATATATGTTAATAATATAATATATGATAATTTTTTATCAACAGACATAATTAAAAGAAAAAGGTTAAAGAAATATTACACAAAAAAATTGTTATACTCAAATTGTAATGAACACTACTTTGCTTCGAAAAAAATTGTTCTTGTCAAGTTTTAATGCAATTTTTTAGGTTCTAATCATCAATGAGGTACATTTTGGTCCAAAACAGTTAAGAAATAAGCCTAATAAAGTAGTTATTCTAATTTGGATAAAACTAATTTAATTGTAATATTCTTTTCAACTTGTATCTTTATTTACTGTTTGTTGATAACATACAAACATATTAAATTCATAACTATATAAACGCATATATGTGTGCTATAAGATTTCCGTCCTTTTTGTTGATATCAAAAAAAAATTCTTCAACTTTTCCCAGAAAAGTGACAAAACATATTGTTATTTTTGTAAAGAATACGTTATGTTAATACATTTTTCTTCTTTATAAAAGTTCCGCGTATTGCGATGATCTCTATAGTGATCAACAAATACTCATTTGAAGTATAGCCAATATCGTGTGGACTATACCTACTAAACATGGCGTGCTGAACATGGTACATTTTCAGCATCGTATATAAACGAGATGATTTCTTATTTTTATTTTTGAAGACTCTCACCACGTCATATACAAACGTTGCCATCGACGTCTCTTTGAGTTGTATAAATGAACTCCTTTTTAACGATTAATAACGGTTTACGGCAACATTTCTGTTTTTCTGTTACCAGTGTGCTTTTCCTCGGCGCGCATCACAACAAAGGGTTTTATTTCTTATACCTTGTTGTGCGATATATCACCCAACCTTGTACCCAAATCAACATTTGGAGTGTAATGGTACTAGAATTGGTGATCCTTAAATAGGCTTGGCATATAGTTACTAGCCGATGAATACATATTGTTCTGTGAATTGTTACTGAAGGTTAGTGATGAGTAGTTACTCGTCGAAGGAGGAAATAGTTGGGAGGTAGGGGGTGTTAAGTTATAGTATGATTTCATATCGGTTGGTAAACCCATTGCTGCATTATTAAGATAGTTCAATGCTTTATTTGGATCTTGAAGCGGTACTTGGTAGGAATTATCGGAACCAAAACCGGGCATTTTGAATGCATCGCTGGGCATTTTTGGGTAAGCCGATGGTGGAAACTGGTACGGAGGCATCGAATTGTTTCCAGGTGGAAAATTTATAGACGGGTAAACAGATTGACTTTGTGTTACTTTTCGCTTGCGTCTTCGTGGCTTATAAGAATAATCAGGATACTTTTGACTATGGATTGTACGTAAACGTTTGCTTTCCTGTACGTAAGGTGATTTTTCCTCCTCATTCATGCGACTCCATTCGGCACCTAATAATTTACTGATTTCACAGTTAAGCATGTTTGGATATTTCAAGGCAAGTTTTCGTCGTTCCGTTCGCGACCAGACCATGAACGCGTTCATTGGTCGTTTCACATGGTCGTCATCTTCTTCACCCTGTAAACGAAAAGAAATGATAAAGAATTAATATTGATTTCTAAACAAGTAAATTATTCCACTAAATTTAAGTGTTTTGACTATTATATGTGAATATGTGAGTATATTACGGCTAGTGGATATGTCTAAGAACGAAATTGAAAATTAGGTCCAAGCTGGGATTTGAACCCAGGAACTCTAGACCCCCACTAAATTGTGTTTTGAACAACTTCGATATATCCTTAATGCTTTTCGCAAATAAAGAGATGAAATCGCTTTAAATATGCTATTTTTTTTCTGTAATATGGCAATTATTAGTATAACTGCGATCATTTGATTAAATGTCACAAAATATGCAAATATTGTACACTCATTCCTATTGTAACCAAAATACACGATCAAATTACAAATCTTTATTTATACAACCTGACACAACAGAGGCAAGAACCTAGAAATTTATGCAAATAATACAACTCGGTTTTCTGTTGAATTCACATGGGTATTGAAGAAAAAGGTATCGAAAAAAACAGTTTAATTATAGCTGTTGTTATATAAAAAGGGTATCGATGCTCAGAACAATTTTCGAAAACCTATACGTCGAAGCATATTTCTACCCAATGAAAACAAACAGGCACTTTTGTTACTGCTTTTCTTATTCAATTTCAAAATAAAGCCATTAAAAACAGTTTTGAAGTATAAGTACGATCAAGTTTCGATAGGGTGATATGAGTATGTATGTTCAGTATGTATTTGTGGTATTCATAATCATATTTTGTCAGAATCTAAGCTGATATTTAGATTGTCTTGGTTAGCAGTTTTTGATGCAAATTTATCAAGGTAAGATGAATCATTTTAGGTTATAGAGTAAGTTTTTAATTTTTTTTAAATATCCATTTTTTGCTCCTACATTATCTCAAAAATCAAGTCTTTCGTTTTGTTTTTTATTTCTTAAAACTAAACAAATAAAATCTATTGTAATCAAAGGAAGAAAATAATTATAAAGGCATTGGAATTTGCCTAAAAGTAGCTACAGCTAATTAGGCGATGAAAAGTGATCCCGTTACACAGTATTACCTTTTGACCTTTTTCAATTTTTGTAAACCCTGTCTCAGTAAATCAAAACGGTAACTACAGTAGAAATCAATTCACCGAAGCTATATCCTTTATTTCATTTTTTTGACACAACTGCATAGAAAATATTGTGCACAAAGCGTAGTTTTGTTGAAAAGTTATTCTTAAAAAACGTAAGTTGACTACATGAATATCTTTTGGTAAAAAAAAAACATATTTGTGATCTTGTGTTGCATGATTACTGAGACAGGGTAGATGGTCAGAAGGTATCTGCTACTGGATCCATCAAGTGCTAATGGTAGAATAGTTTTATGAGCAAAGATGGAAAAGAAATATTACATTGTGCAAGTCTATGTATAAAAATAATGATATTTAGTGAGTGCATTTATCATTATAATCACGAGTTCTCTACTTCTAGTTATTTCCCCCAAATGTAGCGATGTGTGATGAGGTTTTTAGAAGATTTTTCTCGGTTAACTGCGCAAATCAGCATATCCGTCTTGGTCGTATAACACCACCTACACTTGATGGATCTAATAGAAGGTATCAATTCTCTTCATCTATTGGACCATCAATACATCACATGACGCCGCGATGACGTCATCAAAGTAATCATACCTCTCCGTCTACATCGTCTTCCGTTTTGATCACCGGGTCACCGGGTTGTTTTAACGGGTTTTGCTGCATCCACAAGTGCGCATAATCGAGATTCGTTGGTGGATTTGCATGTCCCGGTGGATGTTGGAGGTGCGGGGTAGACCCTTGGGATGGATGTGGTCCATGAGGTGGATAATGCGGTCCGTGCGTCGGAAGCGGTCCTTGAGGTAGATGCGGTCCTTGTGGCGGTTGGTGCGACGGTGGGTGAGGATAGTGGTGCTGAGACGGTGTTGGGTGCGGCTGTGGAGGATGATGTATTGCGTATGGTTGTGTTGGTACCATCATACTAGGGTGCGGTGGTATTGTAGTAGGAGGCCCTGAAGTGAAATAGATGGCTTATCTTTTAGGGGGGAAATGGTTCTGTTTTTATTTCTGAAGTAAAGTTTTTTTTGGCTACCGTTTTATAATGTATATTGGGAATTTTAAGTATTCGAATAAGAAGTATTTTTGTCACTTTTTTCTGTCAATAAAAAGGCTAGTAATTAGTTAAAACATTAAGAACGAAGGCGAATAAGTGTGACAAAAGAAAACACAAAAAATATAAGTGAAAAATAAAGTGAAAACAATTTGGGACGTTGGGGGCGTAATATCGAGTGAACACATCTGAAACTTACATCTGTTTCCATCGTTGCTGTGAGGAGTTGTCGATCCTTCAGATGAGGGTCGCATTATTCGATTAGCAGCCAACCCAGTTGCTTTCATCGTACGCATGAGCAGAATTCCTGCTAAAAAACGACCTTTATGTCCATCTTTCTTAGCTATACCTGTTAGATTCATTAACATTTCAACTCTTTGATCTGACATCATTATTATGTCATCGATATCGTCATAACCGTTTTGAACAAATGCGTCAAAATAGATCTCTAATTTCTGTTTTTCTAAAAAACCCTTCACATCATCTGCTACACTCGGCTGTGGTAAATAACTTCGATCTGGACTCGACCCTGCTTCATCCTAAGTACAGGGAATAATATATCGTTACATTTTACAGTTGTCGTAATTTGTGCATTATATTCGATACAGTAATATTTGGTTAAAAAGTCTACTATTTTTTCCAATGTTATATTATATACTGCACACTCTCAATCCTATCTTCGTTAGAGTGACGTAATAATGTTACTCACTCTGACTAAGATAAGTTAGTCACTGACTAAGTAAAGTTCGTCAGTAGGACAATTTTTGAATAGCCCTAGTACTGGACTAGTTGTTTATTTATCCTAGTCAGGAGGACGAACTTAAGATTGAGAGTGAAAGCCACAAAATTATTACAAGCTAGTACTAAATTATTACAAGCTAGTGCAAAATATCTATAGTTGTATAGCCCCAAGATTTAAAGTAATATCTTTTATCCACTTCTACTTCCAATTTTTTATAATATATACTATACTTACCTAAACTGTCTTCAAATAGAAAAAGTTAGGTATACTAATGTTAAATGAAAGACCAAAACAGAAAGACGACTTACTGTATCTACTGTTAGTGCCAAGGAACAATTGGAGAAATTTAGGTTCTATAATCATTTTGACCAGTGCTTCATTTTACAGACGTTGATAGAAAAACATGATAAATCATCTTATAGTTGTATCAAATAATTTTGATCGGGCACATATCTTGATTAGAAAGATGAATACGAGAAGCTGCTTTATTATTTTTAACTGGGTACTTTGTCTGCTTACTGCAAAACATTAAAACAGCTTCTCGCATTCATCTATCTAATCATTTTACAGTTACTTAATTTGGCAAAATGTCAAAATACCAGCACTAAAGTTGCTTATTAAAATTTCAAATCTTTAAGTACTTATGTATGAAGAAGTCGCTTATATAAAATGAATAAGAAAACAATGGAAATAACGTGCTACCTGGGCAGACTGTCCTTGATTTTGTGATTGTGGCGAAGGCGATGCTTGGTGAGCGGCTTGTTGATGTTGATAATTCGAATTCGCATCAGCTTGTATCAAATTCGGTACATCAGGAACCTCTGTCTTTATCATTGTGTCGTCCGAAGCTTGCATATTGACCATTTTCGTTAATGCAGGTACATCTGGTGGTGCCTCTTGAGGCATATAAGGTGAAGGACTTTGACGCATCATTATAACGGTTTTATATTTTTAATTGATTTCTATAAAGAAACAAAAGGAGGTGATTAGTTGATATATAATTTCATTAACAGGATTATTAGTATTTATAGATAATAACTTCCCCCAAAACCAACCTGGATTCCAATCAAATTAAGTATGAAAACATGTTTTTACAAACTACGATACGATTTGGAAAACATTTTAATGAGAAAGGGTTGTCCGATGATAAAGTGAAGGGTTAATCGAGGTATGTAGTAGAGGCTGGCCAAAATAAGAGCAGGTATGTACCTAAGATTGATAAAAACCAAATAAGGATAGTGCTTTAGAATTTTGGCGTTCAAGAAATTAAAAACAAGTGACACAAACAGTTTAAAATTAACGTATCGGTTAACAATGTTATTGATAAGTAGTATTAGACAATACATTAAAGTTGATAAAATAAAATAATATATTCTTCCTTAAATTAATTGTGTTTTATTATAGAAAACACTAAATTCATGAACAGCCCTATGTTATCTAGATAATTACTTATCATTGTATCTATTAATTGCAATTAAGAAATCATTTGAATATTGACTAGCAACCAGATTTTAATCTTTTTATTGCAGTATTTATCTAGTCTATATAATCCTTACCAATAATATATATAATTGATAATTGCATTTAGCTTAAAGTAAACAAAGAAAAATTAAAAGACAATATAGTCTTTACACAAAACAATAGATTTACCTTGATTAGTGAATTAATCAATAAAAATTCACTTGAATGTAATTAATTAATATATAGATTAGCTATTGTAAAAATCTTAAACACAATAAATCATTATTGACTAGTGCAGAAGTTTACTTGTTATTGGATAAAACATTACAGTAAAGCTTCATGTGAAATAAAAGATACGAATGATATACTAATAATTTAACAGGATTTCTTTCAATATCTTCACTTTCAAAAAAAAATGAAATTACTGATCACTGTTGTTCTTTAACACTTGTTTTTCATAATGCAATTTCAAAAAAAAAAAAACGAAAACGAAGAAGAATCTCTAAGGGGTTGTGGCACTTAACCCTAGGTCTCCCCGCAAAAGTTCCACCTTTTAAAGGATGTTTTCAATAGGGTTGCTTAGTTACTATACATTCATAATGGGGCGTAAGTTAACCGCACGTTAAAACACAAATCATTTCTCAACATGTCAGCCATAATAAGCTGATTGTTTTCTCCGATTGTATCGGTAAACATACTTGAGGGAAATACAAAGGGATAATGTTATTGTTTTCAAGGGAGTTGACATAATAGATTTTGGTTTCAATAGAATTACTTGGAGTGTAAACTGACAGCATTAACTGAGCATTTGGGTTTATAATTCTCCACACACTCTAAAAGTTTAAATTCAGAATCAACATCCTTGTTTAAGAGTTTAGAGATTTAGGCTAATTAAATTCATGAAAAAATAATGAAAAATAATAATTTTATTATCGCAAGTGGAAAAATTAGACAATATGTTTTGTTTCGTTTCTTTATTAAAGAAATATTTTCTGATTAGAACATTAAATGGACGGTGATATATTTTGTTAAAATCCGAATTTTCCATCAAATTCTTATCTTTATGTCATATTGTTTATTTCAGAGCATCTTATCATAAGTGAAGTTTCACACAAGTCACCCTAAAAACAAAAAATCCTGAGTAATACGAGATATGTTAAAGAACCAAACTCTTGATGAGGGTGATAAATTACCCTACAACTCTTGATAAAATTGTCCATCTAGATTTGTCATTTTATTGCTAGCATTCCCAGCATGCTACTCTGGTGTGTACCGTGATCAGCAATCATACAAACAAAAACAAATATGCAATACAGTTTTGATTTTCTAAAACAAACAAAAGTACCTTTCGATACATTTATTTCCTCTTTTGATACAAGCCCGAAAGAAAACAAAATGCCACAAGAAAATCGACGGTATCACTTGAACACCCTTAGTGACACCACCCTATGACAACCATGTAGCAACAGATCATCTCTTTACGTATTTAGGAATGGTGATGAATCGCGAGCAAATCACCAAGACCACCACCGTGTTGTCAACCATACTCAACATAATATTTATGAAAGCTTATGTTGCATTTTGTTTACGAAGTATACTTGGTTCGTTTTATTACGTAATGAGATTTTGCACAAGTTGCTTTTGTTGTTACCGCACATGCGTTCTTGTGGTTTGTGGTTAGTGCTTTGTAAACACACACACAAATAAACAACGAAGTGCGGAAGTAATGGGACTGGATTGATTGCGCATGCACATTCCCATTTTGCCATTTAGTCGTTTTATTCACATGTGGAACTGAAAATATCCTCTTTTTACGAAGAAGAAAGACATCCTTGTTTAAAGAAGTATAACAACTCGTGGACTTTTCAAACTATGGCGGATACTTCAAACGTTTGATTCATTACGAATTACAATACAAAGATTCTAATTGATTCTTAATGATGCGATTTTTGACCGATCATAACGACAAACTTCTTAACGGTTTTTTCTGCTTTAAAACGATAACAGTCTAAATTAGAGAAACCTTTGAGATGATTCCTTACTAAAAGTGTTTACTATTTCTCTTAGATATAATTCTTCTCAATGTTTTAATGTAAAATAGGGGAAGAGGGGGGGGGGCGAAAAATGTTTTTCCTGTAGTGTTGCTGTTAGTGAGTGTTGGGTAGATAACTACAGATATGTAAAAGCTGCAGTATCAACTAAAATTATTACATCAGCCATATAATTTCGATACAACTATATACTAAAGAATTTAAACGAAATTTTGTCTTACAAGTTATCACGATGCATGTAATAATAAAACAATATATTTTATTCATTGCAACGCGGTTAAAACATTAATAATTTGATGCAAAATTTTGACGTATAAAGTTATATTAAGAAAACAAGTTATGAATAATTCCTCATTTGTTTATTGCTGCTATACGAAGCTTTGACCTCAGATTTTTTATCATTATATGCATTACTTTACACGTCCCATTGAATTTCAGGACTATAGATGGAAATTACAGAGAAAATAACAAAGCATTACATTTCTTACAGCTGAAGAAACTTGAATTGATCTCCATATTTTTAATTATCTGCGATATATTTTGCAGCAAATTCTAGCTAAAGGCTATACCCAGATGATATGAAATTGACTAAACTGGAGAATATTTGGTCTAAGACATCTCATGATTGTCAACGTCAGTTTTCTATCCATCAGTTTTCTAATGCATTTTTACAGACGCACTAATAAAAGATCCATAACTTTAAATCTGTTAAATGATGTTCATAAAACACAAGTAAAATAAACTGATTTAAGCTAGCCTTAACTAAATGCTTTCTCGAATAGAATTATACTTGACTGTTAAAATACTGTTCAAATTTATTCGAAAGATTCATAAAGAGATATCGATTTATCTCAACTACTCAGCGAGAGAACAGAAGTTTTGAGCAATAGTCAACTTCAAATCTGTAGGCAGTACAGCCTATGCATGGTAGTGAGTGAAATTCAACTACTCTAGTACAGGTTATTTCAGCCATAACCATACTTTAAAAGTAAATGCTTACAATTTCAAATAGAATTACAGTTTTGTGTTAATTTGACCACCGTGAGCGTAAGCTAATTCGCATTATTGGTGGCCTTATTTCCAAAACTGAATGACTGGTTTAGACTAAGACCTTCATAAAGTACTCTTTTCAACCATGAAAAAGATTTTTCTTTAAAAAAGAAATTCTCTTAAGCAGAAAAGAGGAACATACATACAAACATGCCAACATATTAAAAATAAAAAGTACATAATATATATTTAGATATTCAATAAGAATTAAAACAATAATTAAAAGAACGATTCCAAATCAATTTCTAGGAACTAATAAGTAACATAATGAAAAAAAGAATAATTGTCACAAATAAACTTACCAAGAACTCTTTATTTCTTTAAAGCTACTTGAAACAATTGCTTTTCAATAAATGTTCATTAAAATATGATCAATATGTATCACCTTTCATGAGTGTAAGATGTGCATGTGTGACTATGTGTGTTTTAAAACATCGTGTCACCACGGAAAAACATCAAACGCTGCGCATAATGAACAGAATGACAAGTGCGCACGCGTCAAACAGATATTACAAAGAAAGCCGCCCATGGAAATTGTCACCATATGGTCGGAGTAGCCAAGACAATTGATCGTAGCCCGCCTACCATCTTTGAATACAATTCTCTAGAGATGACGTCACACGGTTAGTTGCGATTGATTTTACACAGTGCGATGGGTATTGTTAAAATATTATTGTTAAGGTTGATTTTGTTGAAAAAAGGGGGACCGCCCTCACATGTTTTTTACTAGATAGTCATATTTTTTCTATGAAATGCAACATTTGCAATGTACAGGTTTCAACTTATTGAATGTTTTTTTTTGTGATGTGTGACCATAAACTTTTGTGTTTGTGTATGCAATTGGGAGAGAACTTGAAACTTGAACAAGTTATTATATTCACGATACATCTTTTCTGTGCGCCTCTGTTTTCTTCATTATTTTCTTCTTAGCGGACATTCAACAATTACGACACATTTGGGAAAAAGAAAGTAATTTTTCCTTTTCCTGACGCAGTGTGATAAAAATGAGGAGAATGATGGGGTAATATTGTCCAAAGTTAGTGACTTGAAGTGGGAAGGGGGACGGTACCTCAAAAATTGTGACGTTACGTTAGATACTCGTTTTGAAATGTTACGAAGGGGGAAGAAGGGGCCTAGAAAGGAAAAAATTAGCTTTACGTATCTGTCGAAAGCTTCCTTATTAAATCTAGATGTTATATTAAAAATATCAAGTTTATTTCAAATGCTTATGAAAACCTGGTGATAAAATATCTTTGGCTACGATTCTCACATATCAATGCGTGGTTTCGAACAACATCTGTGTTTACGAAAAAGAAACTTCGAGAAAAAGAAATAGATAGAAACTTTGTGTGGTTCTATTACACACAGCATGAGTAAATGAACCCACAGTAAACTATCATAAAAACCATATCTGGTCTGTCATTGGACAACCCACTGCAAACCCCTATGTGTGTCATAAACATGTTTGTTGCTAAACTCAGCATGGAGTCCTATATTTTGCATGCACATATTGGTAGAAATATGCATGTGTAAAAATATATGGATAAAACCATATATATACTTGATAACCAAAACGTAACCATATTTTTTCATGCTTTATATCTTTTGAAAACACTGTTTAAGCAAAGTCTCTAGACCTTTCAGGTTTTTTTAAAGGTCCTTTTGTGGGTAATTCATTGTATATGTATATTTGTATGTAAAAAATAGGTAAAACAAACTGTGATGTTACTTTCTCTTTGCGTGCTACGGCGTTTGGATGATACCTGTGCAATAACAGTATGCTATTGTCATAGAACAATCTGTTAAAAACCAATGCGGTTCTTTTTGATATTTTGCAATATTAACCAGAAAATGGTGGTTATCAAACTTCGATTTGGTCTCCCATATCTAATGCATTTGAAGTTGAATTAGTTGTTGTTTATCAATAGTTTTAAAGACTTTTTATCAACTTGCATTTTCGATTTTGCGATATAATTAAGTTTTGGAGAAAAAAGTTGGTTTAGCATTTCCAAAATTTTAAGTTTTACATGATGCAGTTAAAACAGTTATAATACAATGCATTTAATTCGGGATTTTAGGAAATCGCATACGACCTTGCCATAAAAAGGTCAGCAATAAAATCCTTTTGGAACGCATTTCTAACTTTTGCAAATTAGTATCATTTTCACCTCTCTTACAACAAGTACACGTCTATCAAAATCATTATTGGTAACCTCTTGAATCAAAGAAATAGTTCATTCCATTGCATTCTTGTAAATTTCAAGAAGAATATATAGAAGCAAATCAATGTCATATCTAGTCATGTTACTCAATCTACCATATCGCGTAACATTCAATACGACCAGACAATTAATTCTACGCACCTTCCTGATTATCAATTTGTTAAATAGAGAAACCAAACTTAAATCTGATTTTTAAGAAGAATGACTACTTACCTGAACGAAAGAGATTTACCTGTTATCATTATTATGATTATCATATATTTTTATCGTCGCTATTATTATATTTTACCAATTGTACTGTAAGTATAACTTATTTTCTATTGTTTCGTCATTACCATTGTCACTATTTCATTTTTATTTCTATTGTTTTGTTTAAGTAAATCTATTATAGATAACTATTTCCAATAATACTGCACTATTCTATTATAATAGTCTGGTCATTCACTCTATATGACTTTTATTTTTCAACATTATTCAGTTTAATTGAATTAAAAAATACTTTTGTATGAATACTTACAAATTACATATATTGAATTTAAAACAGGATAATTAACAGTGTTGAATACACTATATAAAGCTACACAAAATAGAAGAAATTAACAATCATTGTTAAATGTTCGAATGTGCTCAGTTAACCGAATAATTAAGAGCAAATACATATATATATAAATAGATATAGATACGGTAAAAGCGTAAGATACATTTAAGATACATTTCAAGTAATCATCTTCAATATAATATACATAAAATCTTTCTTGTTCTTAAGACAATAACAATAGCAAGTGTTATTGTTTTTTGTTTTGTTTTTAAAATGATATACTTTCTAAAAATTTATAAAAATAAAGATATGCATAAAAAATTAAGTTATAATTGTGACTTTATTTAGGAACAATGTTATCTGCAAAATTTCGAAATATTTTTTTTTCACTTAGTGTTATAGCCACGCTTGATAAAACATAGTGAAAACAAGTTTATAAAACAGTGTCATAAAATGCAAACATCTTTGTTCTATGCCGAAAATGTGCACATTTTTTTTCTTTCTCTCTCTCTCTCTCTCTCTCTCTCTTTCCCTCCCTCTCTCTTTAACTTTTAGAAATAAAATATCATTTTTTCAAAAAAACTGCAGTAAATTTATTTTAGTACATTAGTATAATTTAAGTGAAGTTTTTTTTGAAATTTCTTGTTAAAATGTCTTTATTTTTGACGTTTATTATACCTATTTTTTTGGTATATTTCTTTTTGAGTATAAAACTTCGTTGGCGTTAAGATATTTTTAAAATATTTTCTCTGGATTTTTATTTCGAAAAGCTAAGCTACGACGCTCACATTTTTGTTGTTGCTCAAATCTTTGAGATTTTTTCTTTTTTTTTTTTTACAAAAATGCTTCATTTCGCAAAATTAGTCAGAAAGATTAGTTATGCGAACCAAACTATGCTTTCATGTTAATCATTGCATTAAAAAATGCAAAAATAGAAACCTAACCAACCAAAAGGGGTGGGGTATTTTTGATTCAGGTTAAAGCATCAGAAGTACAACTGTGGTAACACCAAAATCTATCTAGGTTTTTATAATATCGCGATTCAAGATATTTCCAAGATCACCTTACTGTAGATCAAGATTAAACTTTCTTCTCAGAAATCAGGAATGAGCATCAGACATATTTGCATTTAAAACCACGCCCTTCCTGAATTGTTTGATTAAAGGGTTATATCAACAGTAAACTCTTTTCTTTATAAGAACCAGAAAATGTCGAAAAAGACGTAAAATGTTCTTATTTCCTTGTAGATCTGTAGAACATTAAAGTACATTTCAAAAGGCTTGACGCTAAATTCTAGGTTACTTCATAACTTTATTATATTTCAACCAATTACCCATATATCCTGTTAGGTAAGAACCGATATCACTTTCAAATCACCATCATTCATCATTTTGAGTTATTGCAGTATCTCATCTTCATTTCCCATAATTCCTTACATTTTTCTTCACTTTTCTTTCGCTAGAATAAAGTACTCTACTATTGCTTTAACCTAACAAAAAATTATAGTAATTGGTTGAAAAATAGTGAAGTTATAAAAAAACTTTGGATTAATGTCAATACTTTTGAATGTAAAAATATCGTTCTTGTCTACATCAATATCATTTTTGTAATGTATATAATTCTGCCGTGTAATGACAAAACCAGGCAAGTCCATTTTGAGAAAAGTCACTTTGAATCACATTTCTATCTAATTTAGCAATAGATAAGACAATGTATTGATGTAAAAATATAGTTTAGAATCTCAAGAACTAAACAATGAAATTACGCCAAACTTCAATATATTCTTTTAAAAAGAGGCTAAAAACTCAAAATTCAGAAATAGACTTACCTGGTTTTGTCATTGCACGGCAGAATTATTTTATTAGTGCTCGACAATATCTACAATCTGTGAGAGAAATAGCTACAACATATAACAATTGATGAAGTTATTCGCTTTATTAAAACCATCGCTTATTGTTTTCGTACAGACTATAATTCATTGTTGATATTATCATTATCTGCACTCGATATGTTCTTAATTTTTTTCTTTCTGTTTGACAAATTTCAGCCTAAATCTTCTTTTATAAGATCGATGATTGTATCAAATATACTTAGAATATATTTTTACTACTATGTAATTTGCCAGACATAATGAAACCATGTTTTGCAATAATATAACCCTTTATCTCATCCTAATAACTGCACATTAATGTACTTATGTTTAGTGTTTCTACTATTTTGTGTAAAATCAATAAACAATAATTTCTCCCATAAAAACACATCTAATCATTTTGTAACTTTATACGTTTAATAGTTCATTTCCCATTAGACTGCTTTCCACCTCCTCGATCGACTCTTTCCATATACCTTATGTTGCAATCCGTACATCCCTACTTTTATGAAATGAGGATTTTCCAAATATATTTTCAGTTGCGTGTTTGTTTTATTAGAGTAACCTGTTCATGCAGACGCGCGCTTACGTGTCATAATCCATTTTCCGATTTCTAAAAACGTGATATACCCAACGTGCGTGACCCAAAAGAAAAAAAATGAGAAAGGTTTCGTTTGGATTTTTCAGAAATCTTTAGAAAAATGAATGGGCAAAGATTTTACTGATTTTAGCTTAAATTGTAGTGAAGAATTGCCACCAAATTTTTGTTAATATAGCTGAAAAAGTTGGTTCAGAATTACAGCATCATCAAGCTTATTGGTTCAATCTAGAATGTGGAAATCTGATGATTAGTTAAAATCAAAAAAATGATGAACAGATTATTACAAAAACCAAGCGGATTCTTGATGATGTAATTTGAAATTAACTAAGAGGTTGATTTAGCCGAAATATGACGTCATTCTCTTATTTGTAGAAGCTTTAAGTCGAAAGTAACTTATGAAATTAGATTGCACTCGAATGGCTTCCACATATTATTTCTATAATCAAATAATTAAGCCTAATTAAGCCTGATTATTCAAACTCTTACTATAATAAAAAGAACTAATTATTTGTCAGGTCAAATTTTCGGTCCACATCGAATACAATTATTTCTCTACACGGTGAATTTTAAGGTCAATTTAACGAAAAAAACTTTCTTTTCCTTACCTTTATTTTCTTTAGTAAGATTTTTAATGTCATAGTTTCAAAGGGCAAAAGCGAAAAAGAAAACCATTACATCGATTAAGTAATTAGTTTCTTTAATGACCCCTTAACCCATTTATCTCAACCCTGTCAATACAGTCATGACGTCGTAGGTCTGAATGACATAACAACAAGGACTTCAATTCCTTCATGTGGTACTGAATAAAAAAGAAAAGAAAATGAAGAATTTCGTTCATTTCATCATTTTCAATTGAAAGCATCAAATCATGAAATCAATCATGACCAATTAGATGTATTTGATTTTGTTGACACACCTATTTATCACAAAAGCAAATTTATCAGATTTCAGATTCAGATTTCAGATTTCTATGCTTCTGTAATAATATATCTATATATATATATATATATATATATATATAAATGTACATTATTAAAATAATGTATTATATAGCTAGGCTAGGCTACTCCAAATATGTGATGAATTAAAAAGGCATAAAAACAATTCTCTATCTGATTTCAACGTTGCCAACAAAAATGCTTCAAACAGATATCAACACTTTTGGCTGCTATCATTAAGGTTAGTAAAACTAGTGACGGAACAGTATAGGTGTGCAAATCATAAGAGCACAAAATAATTTCAGAAGATTTTTTTTCTCGCAAATACTGTTTTCTCAAAACACAAAAATTTGAAAATGGGTGCAAAAATGATTTGACCATGGCTTTCGTCGACTACTACAGTAGAATAAATTAAATGTCTCAGTATTATGGAATGATCGAAATATAAAGTTTTCGTAGAAAAATATATCTATGATTTGTGGATTAGAGCCCAAACTGGATCCTTTAAGTAATACAAAAAAGGTTTTCTTTTGTTTTACCCGTTTCATACTTCAAATTCAAGGTCGTCTCAAGCAAGGCTGGAGGAAAGCGTTTTCAACATGCCTACCATTTGACTGGTATTTTGACTGGTTTTGACGCCATACCTGTCACCTTTAAAGGAATTTTACGTATACACACTCACCATCATCACAAATTGGGTGCCTGACAAATTTGGTAGGTATGGGAAGATTAGACCTGCCAAATAGAGGGAATCCATACCTCCTAAAAGGTGGTTTGTCAGGCGGTTTCCGCCATCCTTATCAAGGGCCCTTTAAAAGAACCTTTGTTCCACCAGTCTATGCAACTTTCATACTAAACGCTTTCCTCCAAGCTAATGCTTTGCATACCTATAAGTTCTCCATAGCGAGAACCTAGTCCTCTTATCCTCATTCTACAAATAATCCCCCCTCAATCTCAAAACAAAAATACTCATCGTGTTTCAATAGAAACTCAGTCGTTCTTAATCCATTATCCAACTTTTAATCCGTTTCCGTCTTAATCCTCTCGAAGGAGCGTTTCAATTTCAAACGCTTCTTCACAAAAAAGGAAAGAAATCATTTTCATTTCAATCAAACAAAAAAAGAAGAACACGATGACAGCTATATCTTACGATTTAAAAAGGTGTTTTCTGAATTGGATTTGTGAAAAGGATGAGAAAAGATGGCTTGAGCTGAGATTTAAAGGGAGGGGAAGAGGTATTCGTAAAGAAAAGGAAATATCTATCTGTCTTATATTTGTTTCTCCACAACCACCTTCATTCTCACTTAAGTCTTACTCGAAAACGTAATACTTGATTGAAAGGCTTAAACACGTTTGAACCAATCGATGTTTTTTCAAATCCCTATGGTGTTAGTTTGGGTTAAAGAGGATAGAGTGGGTTGAAGAGCAGAATAATCGAGGAAATACACGAAAAGAAATCAAAAGATCATGAGAAAATATGGTTCAAGTACTAAGATACCTCTGATTCTTTATAAGAATCTCTAATACCATAATGGACTTTAGCTAAAACACGAAAATGGTGCCTATAATCTTAGTATGACTGATTTTGATTCAAAATAACTTTCATGACATTATACAATTTTGATGAATATCAAGAGGAAAAATAAGTTCAAAGTTAAAACTCCTGGCGAATTGCACACACCTTTTCTTTCACTTTAGCTTAAAAAAAGGTATCTGACACAAACAGATTTCACATCTCTAAAAGACCAAATATGAAAAAAATGAATTCTGTTAATTGCATGGGTCTAAAGCCCAGCTAACAAATTGGGAAACAAATTGACTATATCTAAATGATCAGTTTAACCTACCATTCCTTGTAAAATCAGACAGTATTCACAAAACCTTTAGAGAATGTTTAAATATGAAAAAACTCTGAGACCAAAATTGATTGCGATTGGTTGTTTGGACCAACCACGAGCATGATGAATGCTTAATATTGTCGTCACGTGCCTGCACGGGGAATAACATTCGATCCGATAGCCATGCCGTGATACGACAGGTATTGATGTAACTTCTTTCAATGCATTCTTCTTGCAAAAAGGGTATGGCGATGTTCAAAGTGTAGCAACTCCCTCTTCTACCACATTCTCACATTAGAAGACCGCAAATGACGAACCACCCATGTCACCCTTATCTAGCCACAACTCATGTTGGTATGGCGACCAAATCATGCGATCAAAACATGGAAAAATGGTACGTAGAAAATCCCCAAGGGGATTTCTTCAATTTTTTTCTGGTCATTTCAAGCCTTTTTAAAGAGAAAAGTTTTTGACCTTCTGAATCAAACTTAATTTTGGTGCAAAAGAAGCATTCTTGTTTTGCTTTTTACCAAGGGTAAATATTTTGGCCAAAATTCTGGCCAAATCTTTTCCCCATATCATTTTCCAATTTCTTCCCTGTTTTAGGGTCCGAAACGATAAAAATCACTTATATCTTCCCTGTTCTTATGATTTTGTTGAATTTCAATTTTGGCCAAAATAGTAACCCTTGGCTTTTCTGGTTTATAGCTTGATCTTCAAGGTCCGGTTATTTGAACGTTATTTAGCTTAAACACTGTTTAACGTAAGATATTTCTATTTCTATCAAATCAACTAGAGTTTACCTTAAAACAGCTTCAAACATGCTTTCTTAGATATCACTCGAACCGTTTTTTGTTATGTCGAACCCAACTAAATTAGGGTCTTACTACTAGTAAGTAGTATTTAAGGCCACTTTTGTAAGTCCCCTATCCCAGTTGTATTTTGCGAAAATGCACAAATCTTATCATAATAAAAATGAAATAGTAAACAACATGATAATAGTAAGGTGATTTATGAATATTTTTATTATCATCGCCAATTCTTTACAGCATTTATGTTCTATTATTTACTGGGGAAAAGATTTATCTAATCTAATCTAATCTAATCTTCAGATTGTTGGTTGTTGTCTTTTTAATATTGTCTCTCTCTTTTTTTGTTTACATCAAAGACTGGTAATAGTCTACTTTCGTTTTCAACTCGTTTTCCATTCATGTAACTTTTAGAAAAATATGCTAAAGAGATGTTGTTTACTTCAATATCCATCAAATTGTCCATCAAATTGATTAATTTTGTTCTGTTTTTATAATTTTGCAAAGAAAGAATGTAATTTTGTTCTGTTTTTATAATTTTGAAAAGAAAGAATGTAATTAAAGTGTTGTAATAATTGTTAGATGCTGAGAGATTAAAATAATCTTTTCTTTTCTGTTTCCATAAATTAGGCTCAGACTTTAGTTAAAAATAAACTTCTTATTTTCCTGCATTGAAAGAAAGGTTAATTACTTACCAGCATAGTTATTTCATGTCGAATTCTGGCTGTTAGCAGTATTAACATTTTCACATATGTTTTCAATTATGCAACAGCTATGATTATCACAGGTTACAAAGTAAAGGGTTGGGAGAAGAGAAAGGTGGTGATGTGTTCTCATGGGGGGGAGTAACAGCTTTTTCTTAGTGATGGGACTTGAGGAAACCATGCAATATTTTTTTATTTAATCTAAATCAAGAAGAAGTTTCAGAATTCTCTGAAACATGAATTTCTCACACAGAGCATTGTCAAAACCCATCAACAGCGTCCACAAATTTTGACGAGTTGGACGAATTCTGATGAGTTCTGACGAGATTTGATGCTGTCTCCTGCTGTCTCCATTTTATTTTTATGCCAATAACAGTTTTCAAAGGAGTAGTGGATCGACCCATTCTTTTTGGAATATGTGGTATGTTGCTCAGTCTGTCAATGGTGGATGGGTAGGGTTATGAACTAACCATTATAGATGTATAGATGGATATAAAAAGCAATTCTGTTACGATTTTGATGATGCTGCTGCCAGATCTATGCTCTACTCCCTTAGTACTTTTCTCGATTTATGACAAATGGTTGATTATGAGGCACGAGGCACATTTTCCTTAATTTGACTTGATTTTACTTAATTTAACTTTATTACATCTGATCCTCACTTGATTTTACCTTATTTCTCCTGTTTTCACCCAATTTCGCTTGATTTTTGCCTCATTTAACCTTATTTCTCTTAATTCTGCTTAATTTTACTTGGTTTGTCTAATTCCACTTGATTTTACCTGATTTTGCTTGATTTCTCTTAATTTGAATTGATTTTACCTGATTCTGCTAGATTTCCCTTAATTTGACTTGATTTTACTTAATTTAACTTTATTTTATCTGATCCTCACTTGATTTTACCTTATTTCTCCTGTTTTCACCTAAATCACTTGATTTTTGCCTCATTTCACCTTATTTCTGCTTAATTTTACTTGGTTTTTTCTAATTTCACTTGATTTTACCTTAATTCACCTTAATTTTACTTTCGCATAATTTCATCTGATTTTACCTGATGCTGCTTGATTTCCCTCCATTTCTCCTGTTTTTACTTAATTTAACTAAATGTAATCTGGTCTGGATAATTTCGCTTGGTTTTATCTGTCATCACTTACTTTCCTTGATTTCCGCCTAATTTTACTTAATTTTATTTGATTTTACTTGTTTTTACTTAATCACCCATATTTTCACTTGGTTTTTTCTGTTTCTACTTCATTTTACTTGATTTTCACCTATTTTAACCTGATTTCACTTGATTTTACCTTACTCTCCCGAAGCTAATTTCTTTCTTTTTTTTTTGAGTGGGGGGGAGGGGTGTAATAGCAGGGAAGGGGTCTAGATTTCAAGAAATGTTGTAAATGATTGATAAATGGGTCTGGGTGGATTTTCAGAAAAAAGATGCAATCAGGGGGGATGACATTAAACAGGAGAGGAAAGATTTTTTTTGAAAAAAAAATAAAATTGTGATTCTATGTCTGTTTATGATGACATTGTATATGTAAATCTTAAGTAATTGTATTTCTATCTTTCTAGTAATTTTAGTTTTTGTTTACGTATTATTTTTTTATTTTCCCTTATTTAAAAAAAACAACTTAAAAGCAAAATATTCGATTTTTCTGTTTCAAAATCCTTAGTCGGGAGGGGTTGTTAATAAGCAGGGCAGGCTAGCAAAAAACTATTTACTTTGTGCGAGCACAATTTTTGTCCTAAAGATTTTGTGCGATATAAAACCAGTTTTTGAATATGCACACTAATGTCGCACTGCACCAAGTTGTAGTAAGGCGTAGTTTGGAAAACCCTGCATCTTATCTATTTTTAAACCAATATAAAACATTTTCAGGCTATCTTAAGTAAATATTAAGGGTGGAATCATTGTGGATAAAAAAACACATACAAACTTGCTAACATCAGTGATGATATGATATGATATGATATGATATGATATGATATGATATGATATGATAAAATATATATATTTCTGAAAAATAAGGCTAGGCCTGTGCATGCAGACTCATTATCAAAATAATTTAAGTTAACTTTATT
>JAUKPT010000105.1:0-27894 GCA_032273505.1 Nanomia bijuga | reverse complement strand
AAATGGATAATAATGTTTAACTATAGAATCAGTACATAGCACGCAAAATTGTTTATTGACATAAGATAATTAAATGTTACGACAGTTCGTATATTCAGCAAATCTCTACTCTCAGGTTGACAAGGGTCATTGACGGACATTGATCACGCATGCTGTAAAAAGCAGGCGACCAAAAAAATAAAAGCGAATGACTTATTGACTCTAATAGCACAGAGTACTTAAGGCCCATATTTACCCCAATAATTTCTCCAAAAAGATAAATCCGTCCCCATGTATTCTGAACATGCTTGTAAATACACTGATCAGCGTGTTTGATCGCAGCTGGTCCCAAAACGATCAACTCGATTTTTTGTCGGCAAGATGTATGACCGTGTATATAATAGGCTATGATATTAACAAGCACCTTTATATGACATGATTTTCTTTGATAATGAAGAAGAATGACAACGGTTATGTTGCTATAGTTGTAACAGCAATTCAAGAGCTTAGTAGTATGAATTGACCTTGAATCATGACTAACTGATAAAATAAACTATGGGTCTATGAGCCATTTTCATCAATCTGAATATCTAGATCTTTTCTTTGCTGGTGAAAGGCCTTGCGGTTAAGACTTTAGACCCTTAGCGATGATCAGTTGTGCCAACAATTCAAGTATATTAGGTTAGCAATAATTTTATCTGCTAATTCTGAAATCGTTAGGCTTTGACGCCGTCGGGTCAACTCATGCCATGCGAGGGAAATCGAGTAGTCAGTAACAAAAAAAAATGGGAGTAATACACCTTTCCGAGTTACGTCACTAATATCAATGTTTGGCACAGTCAACATGGTAGCTTTAACTATGGCAGCTAAATTATTGATGGACAATTAATTACGATTGAGAGCGCATAATCACGAGAAAGCATTCACTTTACAAAAATATTTCACATGTTTTGAAAATATTTTAATGGATCTCTAAAAATATTCTCAGTTTTTTAAAGTTATTTTCGATTTTCTTTTCTTCGATTTCTTTCATGAAATTACATCATTGGAAAGAGGGGAAAGCTTCTTGTGATATATAGACCACCTTACTTCGATAACAACTTCCTGTATTATATTCAGTTTATGTTCTTGTTTTCAATTTTCTGATACACAACTGTAGCTACCATTTTGACGGTGCCAAACATTGAAATGCGTCATCAGTGACGACACGCTGGAAAAGTGAATAGTCCGCAAATTAGCTTCGCTTACATTTGATAGAGAATTACTTTACACTCTTAAGCCTCTCTAGCAAAGATATTTTGAAGAATATTACTTCAAAATGAGCATTCAATAACAGATAAATCAAATTTGTTTTTCTTACGGCTTTCAATTTTCAGTAAGAAAACGTAAACGCCTCGTAGAAAATCAGCGACCAGCTTTTCGTTACTGTTTGACTTCTGTTAATACGATGGGAGTTCAAAAGGGCCGAATTAAAAGTCTTACTTTTGACATTTCCTTTTCCCTTATTTTTAAGAAATGTTACATTTGAAGCAAAGCACGAGTTTGAATGTGCACGAATATAGAAGATGTTATCTTAACCTTGGGTAGCTATTAAAGGTTAAAAAAAGGGTAAAACTCTTAAACCATTTTATGATATGAATTTAGGTTTTTAACCTCCTGTTTGAATGCCTTTTTTCCTTTCATGTAATATATATCGAGTAATAAGTTTTCTTAACTTAGTTTATTGATATTCACCGCAACGTTTAACCGTGGTAACCTCATTGACTATCTAAAATGAAAGTTGAGTTACTAGAATGCATTACAGTGAGACATAAAGGTGATATTGATCGTCTATGAAGATTGAGAAACCCAAGGTCGGCAAAGGAAATAGTAGGCTTCAGAGAAGAAATGAAAAATAGATCTTACCTTGTTAGCTATAATGTGTCTTTCAGAAATTAGACCTCTTTAGGCGGTCCCAGACGTTTACTTATACACCTTGGGAATCCAATTATCTTAAGTAAACGTAAATAAAAGGAAACAATAAATCGGTTCAGGTGTTACTCTTTTTACTGTATCTCGAACAAAATAGTTTTTAACCTACTTCTTCAATCTTTCTTCCCTATAATTCAGCACTTATTTCTTTCCCTTGTTGTGCAATGTTTGCATGATCTTCGCTAAACCAAGGCGTTCTATACTACAGGCCCCGCCAACGGTACAGCGATTTCTAGTTTACCACTTTAGGGGTAATGGTTAAAATCGGACTTTTCAATCAGCGGGAAGGAAAAAGGGAAAACATCCCAAGAAGTGTTGTTAAAACAGAAGTTGCTAGAACCAGTTTATCGCCCTTTTCACATCGCAAAATATTTGTGCAGCGTAATTTTCTTTTATATTTAAATCTTTTTGTTCCAAAAATCAATGATGACTGACTTTACAGTCGCATGGATTATGTTTTAATACCATTGCGATTTATAAAAAAAACTGCTCATGAGAATAATTAGATGGCTATATTATAATGCTATTCAAAGATATATAATACTGTCTGACATTTCTTATAATTGTTGATGAAATATGCGTTTAGTTCAAATTATTCTGATACAATATACTGCATAGCTTGCATAATAGTCAACTTCCTTAAAATTCTTTTATACTCGTACATAGGTGAATTTACACGATTTCATAGATAGTTAATTATACTTGCTATATCTTATTGTTACAGTATTATTATAAAATGTCAATTAAGTTGCACACAATTTCGCAATGTAAAAAAAGCGAAAAACTGGTTCCAGCTACTTCTGTTTTAACAACACTTTTTGGGACGTTATGCCCTTTTCCCGCTGATTGTAAAGTCCGATTTTGATAAGATTTGATGAGAGCATTAACATTTCGTTTTAACGCTTTTTAATGAAACCGAATGTGCCATATATTTCCTGGAAGACCAAACCGATTTTTTTTGAAAAAACAGCATATGAATCCGTCCTCAAAAAAACAAATACAGTATTCAACGGGAAAGAGGTAAACCCAAAATCGCTGTACCGTTGACGAGGCCTGTAGTATAGAACGCCATGGTTTAGATTATATCACTCAAAGTTTTGATGTTATTTCTTTGGGGTATTTTAGCGGTTCTCTTCCATTTCTTATCTTCTCTCAACATCAGATTTTCTAAATATTTCAACAGCTTGATTTTCTTACCCAATAGTTTGAAATCAACTCGTGAAAAATACATGAGATTCATTATTTGGTAGGCTGAGACAGAGATTAGCGTCAAACTTTTCTTGAAGATGAAGATGCAACAATAAAATTGTAACATATGTATAAACTTTTAAACCATAACAAGATTACTGTATTGATTCATGAATTGAATTCAGTAAAAACCTCAAATTGACAATAATCAAAAATAGATTAAAGCTGATTATTAAATTGGAACATTTTGGTTAATGAATGACATGTTATGTCAGAATGGCATAAAAATTCCATCTTGAGCCAAATGTGAAACATGTGTTATGAACCTGATACGTGCTATTATATGAAAATAGTTATAGGATAAAAAATAAGTTTATCGAAAACAGCTTTTATACGATTATGAAAGGGGTATTGAAATCAGTCTTAAGATTGCAATAGTTTTTGATCTTTATGTGAAAAATAGGAGGAATTATGATGAATTAGGATAAAAGATGAAAATGACGATTCTTACTTGAAGAAAAGTTCTTCATTTGAACTTTGATGATGAAATTCCCTCAGAAGAAAGATAAAATTTCTAATCAAGTATAGAGAATAATCATGCATAAAGATTAAAACAAATCAATGTCTCCATCCGATTTAAGATTTAAATAGGAACTAGTAGAAGTTCTTATTGTGCTCATCAAGGTAATTACTTCGTTCTAACTGACTACCCAATATCTTTTTTCTAATATGGATTGACTCTCAGGACTATAAAATGTACGAACTATTGGTACAGCTCGGTATATAGTGCGATGCTTAGCTGTTAGACCATTCACCCAGGATTTACCAGAGGAGTAGTCGAAAAGATTTGCTAAGAGTAGCTTATTAATATTGGCCCGGTTCTTCAAACGCTTTTTAGCTTAAACACTGTTTAACATTGAACAACCATATGGAGTAGAAGGCTGAAAACAGTGGTTAGCTTAAATAGGGTCTAAACAACCTTTAAACAACCGACCCTTGGTTGTGTGTTTCAAAAAGGTTCATAATGAGACTTGTTATCCAGGAATATTTATGATCATTTGAAGGTCGACCTTGAGTGAATCCAACTTTTCTTGAGAAGGCGCTAGCCCTCCTTTTCTCATACCATCTATGCGACTGGTATGCTACTTGCGCGTCTAACCAGATGACGCACTTGTCAGGTGGTATTGACATTGCAAATCTGTACATATCAAAAAACACGTTGGTAAGTCATTAAATGCAAAATATCAACCTCGCCCCTGCGTTACCTGTCACTGGTGACATGCCAATGGCCAGATCTTTTTCCTTTTAATTATTAATCGAAATGATTTGCTAATGATACTAATTAAGCTTAATTAGAATGCCAAGCGTGCATTTTTTTATATCAGTCATTTACCGCTATAATAACACTAATTGCATCATTAAAAGCAGGTATATTACGCCATTTTAGATATGAAATTACTACGACAACGCCGAATATGTTGGATAGGCATCTTTAAAAAAAGGCAAAAACCTGTCTCGAGCAAGAGACAATCAATCGACTTGCAAAAGGTCGTAGTATAGTATTTGACCATGCTTTCATATATAATATTTATTTACTGTCTCTATTCAACTTTGAATTGGACACAAAAAAATACAGTCAAGAGTTGTTTATCACTTCGTTTACTTATTGCCATGACCGAAACATGAAAATACGTATTTGTTTCATAAGAGACTACATCGCATTGACGAGAACGTGTACACATGCTGGTTCAGTAAACCACTAAAAACAAACCGATTGTTGTTGCTTCCCATCGTTGATTGTTTACGAAACATGAAAATTCATATGTCATCCTCGAGTGAATCGAGTCAGGTTATAGTCTATTCCATATACATCTGGGCATATCGCACTTTATCTGTTCCTATAGAACACGTTAATTTGATGCGTTTATTTGCTGGTGAGTACATGGTTTTTGGATGCGCCATCAATATTATCCAATTTTTGGAAGACCAATGTTTTCTATTCCAACGTAAAAACACTTCTAAATAGAATTTCTATGAAAAGATGAAATGCCATATGGCTAGATTAATATCTTTTAGACTACATGGTAATGAGTTCGCTATTGAAAATGTCATTCTTAAGTAATGTCGTGGTGTACTTAGTGGGAGGGAATTAGGCGGGTAGTAGACTGGTTTTGAAACCAGACACTGATAATAGACATATTTTGATGCCAGATTTCGTTTGAGAAGATAAGATATGGGTTATTTGAAGAGCTATGATTAGATTTGTTTAGATTGTTCTTGTTTCTAGTTCTGATTTACAAAATTTTCAACAGTTTAAGTATAGGAATCGTTAGCTACGTTTCAGTTTTATCGCGAGAGAAAAGTAAGCTTTACACTACAGACTTTGCAGTTAACTAGGGTTTTTTGCACTAATTAATGAAGGCAGTTTGTTTAATCCAGATTGAAACTTAAAATATAAGATATTTTGACCTTTTGCTTTTGGTTGTATTTTTTCCCTTTAAACATAGACATCGTTAAATAGCCATTACTTCCACATCGTTCATTACTACAATGTTCTTCAAGTCATTTTAGACATTTTAGATTACTCTGTACTCCTCTCCCTCATCCTTCTCTAATACTTCTCATGAACAGTTACTTTGCTTTGTCTTAAACGTTCTTTAATTAGAACATCTAAATATCAACACTTCAACACAAATGGATTATGATTTCCAAATATATCAGATAACTTATTTTTTAATTGGATTTAAGTTTCATAAAGAGATACCAGGAGAAGCAACAAGTAATTTGAAAAAAAGCTGACTGTGTCATACTGCCAACTTTTGTTATTTGTAAACAAGGTTTATGTAAATTAAGATTTGTTAGCAACGTATATACATCCTTATTATAAGAGCATTAGGAAGTATTTGAGTAAAATGCTGAGGTCTAAAGGACTTGTATTAAGAGTAACATTTCAACAAGATTTGATGACGAATTCATCTTCTCCTTGGATGTTTTTGATGCGTTAAGAGTACTAGCAGATTTAGGTTCTGGTTTCTGATTTTAAAATAGACTAGCTAGATTTTTCATCCAGAGCTTTGAATTTAATTTCTAACCTAGTTTTTTTTTAACATTTTTTCTGCTATTTGGTAATTTTTTGGTAGAAATTTTTGATACACATTTGAATGTTCTTCTTGACTAATTTTTTCGGCACAAAATTGAAACGAGAGTAAAAAATTTTGAAAAATTTTGCAACATTTATCTATATCTAAAGAGTTTATGGACAGTTCTTTTACCCATCTGTAAACCTTCACATTTAGCGCCAACTATTTCTATAAACCATCAAACACTAATTGACATCAATTGAAGTCTGGTTCTGAAATCGTCAGTTCGAAAGGTCCTTCGGGTCAACTTGAGCAGGCAGTTGGTACCTGACAAAACAATAGAATAAACATCGATAGACACGTGCAGACCTTCTATAAGACCCCCTTACATGAATGAAAACCATGAACTATTTACAGCAGATTTGATTTGATCTTTTTCGTGACTAGACATCTGATTTTTAAACCGCGAATTATACACAAAAGAACACCAATATAACAAGACATCTTAAGACTCACATCCAAACCATTTTGCCTTGCCTTATAACGCATATGACAAACTTACGCGACCTCGCAGTATCACGAACATTTCTGAGTGTGTTGACAGTGTGGTTAAATCACACATCACGCACATAAACATTACCACCACTCCCTCCTTTGGTCACTAACATTGAGGTTGTTACCAATGGTGATTGGAACCACTAGATTCATGTCCACTTTGCTTTTTATTCTATACAACACGCATTCTTTTATACACACCTATTTTAATCATTCATGTGCCCATTTTCTTTTATTTTCACTACAACGCCACAATACCACGCCCTCGCAAACTTATTTCGTTTTTTTTGGAAGATGACATTGAAATAATTGGTCCCTTGAGGTTAAAACGTTAATGTTTAATGAATTTGCATTTTTTGTGGTCTTTTACAAATGATTGTTCTTCTATTTTGGAATTTTTCTTTTTGCCTGAAATAATTGATGGATTGATTTTCAGGGCTATTTTTGCTCCGTGCAGACAAAGAACATATAGAAGGTTATTTCTTCTGTTGCCAAGGTTTATTGTGAATTGCAAGTTCCTGAGATTTCTTTCTTTCTTTTTTGGTTCTTTGATGGGCCTATACGGTTATCTTTGCGTGAAAAGGTAAATGTCTTGGCCAGCCGTCAAAATAGGAGAATTTAAGGGGCTTTTTAGTTTTGTCATGGAAAATGACGTAGATAGAAAATACACGAGGTAATAACCTGTATTATTTCTATACATATATCCACTCTAAGAAAAAGACATTTATTTTACTAACTGAGTACATCAACTTCTTTCAAATTATCTCATTATCATTCTACGTGACTTGTTTCCATGTTTATGACGTATGTGACCTTCCCTGACTATTCGAATAATTGGTCCTAATAAATAAAGTCCTTCATAACTAGGATTTAAGAAAGAAAGAATAAAAATCTTTTTTATGAATTACATATCAGAAAGTCGAAAAACACACTTTCAATTGAGAAAAAAAACAAAAAATACTTATTTTTCATGTTAAAGTGTGTTTACAAATAATTGAATAACTCACGATAACGGGGCAAATTTTCGTAATGAGTTTGATGGAAAAGATTGCATTGTTTGGGGACTTTACATAAACGGAAAAAAGGAATTAATCAAAACCCTGAAAAAACTAGGAGGCGTATCCCCCGGCTGGTTCTTGTTTAATAACTCAAGAACGGGAAAAGATAATTGCTCATTTTTTCTGGATTTTAGTTTAATTCAGTTTAACATAATTTTGCAAATTGATAGGACCCAATCAGTCTGGAGTTAGAGGACTTTTGTCGGGATAGGTATGGATTTTCCTATATTTTCTGTACATTTTAATTAAAAACAAAATAGTTATATTTTTTGTTTGGATAGTGATATGTTTATGGTTTATGGTATGTTTATGAAAAAAAACTCTATCAGTTTTTTTTAAATTTGGAGCTAGTGGCGTCATTTTTGGCACTTTTTTCATGAATTTTTCGTATAATGGCGTCACCAGGAATAAGTGCTGACGCTCTACTTTTTCTGGTAGATGTTATGAAATTTGTTAAAAACGCGCAAAATGATAAATGGCATGCACTAAAAATTTGATAGCTTACTAAGATAATATCTTAAGCTATACTTATGCAAAATTTCATTAAAACCGAATCGCGCAATCAAGAGATATACCAAAAAGAGGTTTTACGAAGTGAGGTTAGGAGCCAAAATTAGCCCCCAGTTTTGACTAAGTTAAGATTATGACTCAAAGTTAGGGTTTAACAATACCTTTAACAATACCTCACTGAAAAGAAAAATTTATGTTCTTTCTAGTTGTTTAGAAAAAAATGATTTTACTATCTTTTTCACACCATTTTTGAACATCCAGTTCTTTTTCTGCGATCAATTTGAGTAGGGACTCGGACAACTTCAAAAAAATTATGGCGCCAAATTCTGATTTTCAAATAAATGAGACGTATTTCTTTTACAGGTTTTCTATTTCCCTTTGAATCAAAATCAAAACTTTCATGTTTACCTATGATGAGGTTATTGAAGAAAACCAATGTGAGTTCTGGCATGCTGAGTTTTCTTTATTCTGCTTGCATATTGCAGAAAGAGAGAGAAGAATGAAAGACGAAAATGAGAGAACTCTCTTTTGTAAGAAGATTTAGTCTAAGTCTTTGTGAAAAAAAAATAAGAAAAAGAGTTATAGAAGGAAAATGATGTAGAGGTTAAAAACTAGATTTGTCCTCCTTATTCTTAATTTTCCATCGGATAAACATTGCATACTCCTTAGATAAGATTTACATTGTTATGGCACTCAATTAATTCACCTTTCAAAATCTTTCAAAAAAGTCCTTCCACACAAATATTTGAAAAATTTGAAACCCCATTAGAATTTACTCCTGCGGCTACAATGAAACATGAATTTTGACACCTTTCTAAGTACATCCTTTTATTTTACGTTTCAACACAACCACAGAACTCAATCGGAACCAATCCATGCGGTTGTTTTGTTTTGGATTTTCATTCAAGAGTATTCTTGTATTTTCTATGTTTCTGTTTCTGGAGTAAGATAGCACGTATAATTAGTACATGACTTATAATGAAAATTTATCCCCGTGCATATTTCGTGTTAGCGTGCTGACTTGTGGTCTGTACTTGGATTCAATTCAAAAGAATTTGTTCAGATGGATAGCAATTCAATTACATGGTTTTTGGCTACGTGAAATGTAAATTTACGATGGTCATATGTTTGTTATGTTAGATCAGGGTCCCTGGTTAGACTTCAGCTAGATCAAATTCCGACATTAACTGACTTTCTTTCAAGGCCTAGGCTGATGGTTAGAATTACAAAATATTGAGAAGATAACATTTTCCACATCAGTTTTCCCTCTCGACTTTTTCTCATCAATCATACCTTAAAGGTGAAACTCAGAGAAGGGGGTTATATTAACCCTACTATGTGTGGGATCTTTAGGAAATATGTATTATGTAAGATAATGGAAGTCTTATTTCCGTAGGGAACCAATTATCTTATTATTCATGACACATAATTGATTACTATAGAACAGTCCCTGATTAAAGTATCTTGGCATGAATTTTCCTGCATAACGATAAAATGATGTAGATTACTGCTATACATTCCAGAAATAAGCAGCCAGTTATTTCAACCATATTTTTCATTTTTGGCATTTTTTTGTTTTTCGTTCCTGCTGACAATGAAGCCATAACAGGGTCAACATAGGTGGGTCGTCGACAATATATGGCGTTCAGAAACTGCGAACAGAAATCTTTTGACCCCTAGTTGTAGTAGGGAAAAAATTAAATTGCATTATAGATGACTATCATATTTTGAGACCATGAAATCTTGAGAACTAATTCTATATTTTCCCTAATTCATTAACTAGTATGCGTGTCACTTCTAGTGGACCAAAGACACAAAAAACACTAGCATACACATCTACCATCTTCTTCTTAACTACATTACATAACCCACTGTGGTGTTTAATTTTCAGTTCATTTTCACCAGCTAAGAAAAATATGTTTTTTTTTCGATGTTGTTAATAACAGGGTATTTTGTACAACACTAGGGGATATTATATAAATACAACACTCCTGAAACCCATAGAGTTCCATTGACGTCACAAACACTTTCTTCCCTTTATTAACTAAAGAGAAGTGACAGTTATTTGCCTCCTAGAAACACCCTTTCAAGGTGCCAACAACATCTGTATATAAAAACCTTCCTTCTATATTATTGATTTTTAAACGCCTAAAAGGATCAGTCGAAGAAAATCCTTCTATGACTCATAAAAAATGAAAAAAATGACATATTTTTATTGTAAATATTTCTAAATTTCTATTTCATCTTCAGAAAATGAAATTGTTTCTTCTTTTTTTTCAGCATCTGCTTCTTGATTTTAAGAAGTTACTTTCTATTTATTTTTATTATTTTTCATTTTTCCATTTTCGAAAGACAAGCACCCCATTATAATAAGCTTAATAAACATCTTTACCAGTATTCATAAATTGCTCAATTGTTTGCCCAGATAAGATGTTTGTCGACGATTATAGCGGAACTATCAGTTGTAATATTTGATCTAAGTTTTTTTTCATTAACTTTTTGATGAGAAAAATTTAATTAATATTTTTTGGAAATCTTATTAATGAAAAAAAGCCTTTGTAGATGGAAAATAAGCCAAATTGGTTTACGAAAAAGGGTTCTTCGAAAATATAAAGATGATAGATTAATACTTTTCAAGTCTATCAGGTACAAAAGAAAGAAATAGCAGAATAAACATTGATATTGCTGATTCTTGACATGAATGAATTCAAGTGATACCCCATATGCATCTTGCATGTGATTCTTGTTAACGAAACAAGTTAATCCCATTTTTCCAAACGAAATAATAAAGATGAAAAATGCTACAGATGAAGTTCATTTGATCGCAGTTGGCGATTAGATAAAGGATTTATTTATCAAAAACTTTGCACTTTTTTGTTTATATCATATGTTTACTCGTAACATAGGCGATAAAAAACGACAACAAATCGTGACATTTTCAACATCCCATGACATCTTCCAAAAGGTTTGTGTGTCTTGGCTTTCGATGAATTATCCATGTTAGTTAAACCGACCTCCTGAGCCAAATCTACACGAAGTGAGGATTTTGTATAACAAAAAAACGAAACATATTGTCCCATTGACTAATGAAATGTTTGGCTGATTTTTTTACACTCAAATATATATTATCATTGAGTCCTCATTCCAATTTTTTTTGAAAAAAAAATTACTTTTAAGATAGTAAGTGAAATCGCTGACTGAGTCATAACTCTATGACGAAAACAATGACCGGGGATCGTTTAAATTCTATTAATTCATCAAAAGTGAAATATTGTTGTGATGGGACCGAAAAATTGGATGTGGCTTTATTAGGATTTTATCACCATGAAAACTATTGATATTTGCCGACAAATTTTGGCTTAAGAACTCTATTTGTTTTGAAAAGGAACTTGGGCTTATATTTTGATAGTCTGTTGACTGACTTTGTTGCTGAGGGTCAATTCAGCATTTTCAAAATATACTTTTAAAGAAGAAGCTAAGATTTTTCAGAAAATCTGTTTTTCTCTTATTCTATAAATCATAAATAAATCGTAAATATAGAAGGAATTCTTCGGATAAATATCAGTGGCGGATCTGGAGTGAATGAGTGTCTTCATGAAGACACTCATTTTTAATAAAACCGATACATTTGGGAAGGTTTTTTTATCATTTAAAGACTAAGTTCTCCCTATATATTGTTAAACTGGGAAATAGGTTCTGGAGTATTTCTAGTGCTTCAATTTTCAAAATTGCCGACATCTTGGAGTAAATATCAATTTTGAAGACACTCGGAAAATTGGCCTGACCGCCACTGAACATCAATATAAACAACTATGTTGATCATGAAAATTAAAAACTGTAGATTCATTCACTCATATCTGATAGAGTAAATACCAAACTACCCTCTCTTAAAAATCAATTATTGATATACTCGTTACCAAAGCATAATTTTAGATATTGCCGTTTTCAGCTTGTCCCCCACTAGTAGAAATTTTACAAATCGTGCATACTTAACCCTGAAAGTACTAGGCTTTTTGAGCTTGCTTTTCTTATATTCAGGTATTTAAAAACAATGAATTAAAATAAATTAGATGGTTTATCCACATCATACTCTAATAGTAACTAATAGTACTTATATTTCCCCCCATTATTTTTCGAGTTTTTTTACATCAGGGGGCGGATTCCGCTCCCTCCCCCAATAAGTCCAGGATTAAGGTTGTCCTCGACATCATTCATTTATGTCATGAAGCTTCATACTAGATCCAACTCACAAGAAGAACCATTTCATATGTTTATCATCGGAAGTTTTCTGAAATGATCAGATCATGTATCGATATTTTATTCTCTCTTACTAATGCTCAATCTTTGAAAAGAAGTATACGATTCAAAATGATTCAGTTGGTCTCTTTAAAATATTATCTGATAAAATTTTAAATTTGTTTCGTTATGATAGAGCCACACTCATTAATTATTAACGTAAGCCTCTTATAGTTAAGGCTTGAATTCGTAAGCTGAGAATATAAGGGAACATCTCAAAAAGGTTTTCATATTTTTTAACAGAAAATGTCTGAAGTGGCAGTGTGAAGTGGCCGAGCATCTATGAAGAAAATCTATTAAGAAAATCTATTAATCTATCAAGAAAATATGAAAACTTTTGATGCAAAATAGTAGAAATGGTAAAACATTTTAAAAGAACGTTTTAAGCGTCATCCCCCTTCATTTCCCCCCACAATTATTAACTCTTTGGAGAGACAATACCCGAGATCGTCCCTGATTGGATGATTATATCTATGCCACAAACTGTAAAGTGATGATGGATTTTCCTATCATAACGTTATGACCGAAACGATATCTTAACTATTATTAATAAGTAAACAAAATATGGCCTAACTTAAGTACAAAAATAACTCTATAAAATTATTAGTGGGAATGTAATTACATAAGGGTGGGATTTGATTCATAATTTAGATAGTCCCTTTTTCACATGCCTGAATTTAAGGTACATTTGTAACCGCAATTCCCTTTGTACCCTAAGGTAAATATTACGCATGAATAGGTGACAAGGTATTGATATGCTTGTATGCTTCAATGCAATTCTTATAGTCCTGTGAGTTATGCCGTTGTGAGTTATGTCCTGTGAGTTATGGTGGCCGTTTTCCAATTAATTTTGCAAACAGGACTTTTCTTGTGCAAAATTTGGCGTAGAATCCGAAAAAATTCAGACACATGGCTGAAAAATAGGGCCAAAAATGACAAAATGCACAGAATTCATATCTTCTGAGCAGCTTGTCGCAGCAAGTTGATTGACTTCTCAAAATAATTGTAGACCCAGTGTTTTTATTGTGATTTATCCGATAACTACCGATCATTTTCGGGCCGAAAAAGGCCAAAAAGAGCCAAAAAGGGCCAAAATGTACCAAATTCATATCTCAGGAATCTCTTGTCGGAAAAAGGGGCTATATAGCCCCCCCCCATGTAGAATGAGCCCTAAAAAAAGCCCATGTAGAATAGGGTTAATACCTTAGTTTTAATAAAGATGAGTTGAAATTGTCTTCTTTTCAAGATACCGGAAGAACGAAAAATGATAGAGACTTGCCATTTTGTAATAAGATTCATTTTATGACGATCGTTACATCCTTAGAAAATTGTCAACAGAAAATATTTTTTTTGCATGTTTTAACCTTCTAAAAAAATATATTTAAGGTTCGTTTTCTCCCAAAATTTTTGATAAATTTCTTTCTTATTAACTCAAATGTTTACTAATCCATCAAAGATTACGTGTCAAAGATTACGTGTCGAGTTTAATGCTTTTCTCTATCCCCATGTTCTAGATATATGTCGGTGACATATTGGGCCTTATCTTAAGCTGACCATGGTGTATCTTGGAATCTTGGCTCTTCTTGGCCATTTTAGGCCTTTTTAGCTCAAAATTGCACTTCCGGTGGCTTGATCGGTAATTACCCGATAAAACACAATAGAAACATTTGATCTACAATCATTTTGAGGCGTCAAGCAGCTTGCTGCAATAAGCGGTTCAGAAGATATGGAATTGGTAGATTTTTGCCAATTTTGGTTCTATTTTTGGCCAAAAAAAGGCACTTCCGATCACTTCCAGCCTTGTGGCATAAGATAAGTCCTGTTTGCAAAAATAATCCGAAAACGGCCATCCAACAACATTATTCACAGGACTATATCCTAAACCCTATTTTGGCGTCAAATTTTCTGACTTTTCCTAAAATTCATCGGGCTACATGGCCAATAATTTTTTTTTTAAATATTCACTACCTGGACCAGAAATAGTACCATTTTCCAGGCAGGTGTTTGCTATTTTTTCGTAATATGAGTAAGAATACTATAAATACTCACTTATATCCTATCAAAAGACTCAATATGTCATTCTAGATTGAATGTCTCACAGACAGTTTTTTCTTATTTCTTCACTTTACGGGTTTTCCAGGTAGTTATTTACCCCCTGCTAGAACTGAAATTTTCCAAATTTCTTAGAATATAATATTGTGGGCATATGATATATCATTCCAAATGATTCTTGAAGATGAATAATTTGAAATGCATCTCATTTCAATTCAAAAAACTGGGATGATTCCAGGAAATGGAATGTACTTGCGTACTTGCTATATCAGTCATTTTTTGTATTATCAATTCTTAAAATACACGTGAAGTATTAGTCAGAATTATCTGGAATATGCCATTTACTGGGAATGAAAAGTAGATTAATAATCCTTTACTATGAGTTCCAATGTGGTTTTTGACTAAATTGGGTCTCATAAGTAGAAATAATCGGTGTCCAATTGCTTTATAAAAATATTCATACCTACCGAGTGACGTCATCCTCTACCAGGAATTAACATAGAGATATTTTTATTTTTGGTGAACCTTTAGCAAATAGATTGAACAACATTCCCTGAAGGTTTCATCAAAAAATATTAATTTCTATGGCTTTTATGATAGATTTAATAATCGGGGTCACTTTGACCCCCAGTCCTGTGAAAACGCAAAAAGCCCAGTCTGGATAGGGTTAAACAGAAATACACATAACGCTATGTATTATTCATACTGAGATGTGCTGACGTCACAAGCCGGTGTATTGTGAAGTAATGCATTTTGTGAGAACGGATTATTTACGCTCTTTTATTGGACGAATGCACAGTCTTTCGAAGGTGAAAAAAGGTGTTTGCGAAACAGGAAATGTTATTTTTTTTCTTTAGCAATCCCTCTATGACGAAGTCTACAACTGAAACGTTCTTCTTCATTTTGTTCACAGTGTCAAGCGAAACCTGTTTTAACGTCAGACTGTGATGACATATATATAAGTACCTTGAAGCTGGTTTGCCCCAATTAATAGCAATCTTCACGTAAGAGAGGTCTCATTAAAAGCTAATGAATGAAATAGTTAGAAAAAAGATTCAATCAAAAAAATATCAAGGCTAGACACATGAGCAATTCTACAACTTTGTCAAACGTGTTTTCACACAAATTTAGTCTATTTTATCATACTGTCAAAAAAGGACGGTAAAGGATAGAAAATACTGATATCATATCATAAAGTTCCCATAGCTGCAATCAATCGACAAAAATTGCTCGATTCAAAAGAGATATGATTCTTTATTGAGACTCTTTGATTTTACATTTTAGACATGATGGATCTTCCATCAAACAGTAATTATTGATAGAAAATTGACGTATAGTGAGAACATGTAGATGAATTTAATATCTTAATATCAACTCATCGGCAGCAGACCTCGCTTAGCACTCGAATCAAAATCTTCTCATCGTATCGATTTATTGCCAATCTTGTCTACTCAGCTATAACAGTTTTACCATTGACATGTCCAATGTTTTCGATTCTTGGTTTTTGGTTTTAATCTTTTCTTTATTTTTTCCTGTTATATGAAATTAGCTGTTCTATCATTTCCATAGACATAATTCAGAAATATGGTCAGGAACAAATAGATAAAACACTTATCAAAGCATATTCCGGTAAAGTTTTAAAGCCTTCGTTAAGATTACCTTGAAATCTATAGAGACTTTAAGAAGAGGAACTGTGCCGTAGCTTGATAAGAAATATAATCGGATGTAGTCTAAAGATATTTAGAACTGAAAATAGATCGTTCTATGAGATCTGATTTTGTTATGTCGTGTGTATAGGACAGTTACTCTATTACAAATAGCACGGGTGACTGACCAACCAACAAGGACAAGTAGGGCCGTTGATCATGAGCTATTAAAATACTAATAAGATTTCATAGATAATAGACACGACAAAAAATGTGGAAAAATGGGTACTTCCTAATAGTACCATAAATGGCCACTTAACATTTGCGTGGCTTTCAAACAAGTTGACAGTTTTTTTAAAGTGAATTTCTAGTTGAAAGACGTGCAATTTGGTTGTCCTTGTATCTAAATCTAGGTCCCTTTGTCTCATACATGTTGGAAACTTCACTTGTATGTATTTCTATGGTTGCAAATTCTTTCTATCTTTATCACCTAGTGGTAGCGGTTATCAATTGAATACCAATAATGTTGTTTTAGTCTGTGTGGCTAATTTGAGATAACCGCATAACATGCGCAGTGTACACATGTATAGTTTTATACGATACAAGCTAAATTTAGTTTAGTCTTCTTAACAATCTCAGATTCATTTGATTTTTATTCCTTTATCAATTATCTATTGTTGCACAATGACCCCGTGGCTGAAAAAACTTTAGCTTTTTGGTTAATCAGTCGGTGCTCTTCCGAATTTCATACAAATTCAGGCAAATTGTTATCGATCTATACCGTTATAACACCCACCATCAACTACCCTGGATAACTACCCGGGGGTAATGTAGTCTAAAATATGGCTTTCTTTGGGTGCCCATAAATACGTGTCTTTTTGCGCAAATGTTATCAAACTTGGCCAGATCAATTGTCTGATGTTATTTATTGAGCTGTGAAATTTTGATGTCAATGCGACAAAAATTACAGAAAATGGTTAATTAATTTTCATTTTTGAGATGGACGAGCGAGTTCTATATTTTTTTTCCCAAACGGCATCATTGCCGTCCATGAGGTAAAAAAAAAGAAAGTGGAAAAAGATCAAATGTTTATACTTTTGAGACAGACATTAGTTAAATTCGTCTAGTTAAATTTAATCAATCGTTGTCTGAAAAAAATTTCTGAAAAAATTTTCTGTTGTTGTTTTTACAACAAAAGCCCGGAAAAGAATAATTAGAAGAAAAAAAGGTTAGGACGAGAACAAAGTAATTTTCGCCAAGATATATACCATTGAGCCAAAAAGAAGATCGATCTTCACTTCTAATAATTCAAATTTTGATTTAAAACAAAGAATGTCGATATAAAAACAACTAAAAGCAAAAATAAAACTCAGCAAAAAAAATATTTTTATTTCAATATTCATATGGATTAATTCATATTCAATTCAACGATGTGGTTTTAATCAACGACTGTCTTCTGCCGGTCTTGTATACAACCAATACTGTTCAATTGATGGTAGGCTTGCTGTGGACGAGATCTCGTGTCGTGTTTGTGTGTGTCTGTATGAACATTTCTATAAGAAATCTTTGATTTTCATGACATTTGCTTGTCTTGATGTTTCTTCCAGACGACAGATTCTTTTTTGAAAGTTCCATAGCAATTACTTCCCATATGAATGTTTATTGCTCACCGGAGGAAATAGGCCGCGTTTTTAGCAATTCTAAAGGCACGTTTTTTGGGATTGGGTGAAAGATATGTCTCGGAATGTGTCCCATTTGTTGAATTATCAAAATTATATTCATATTATGTCCGTTTCATGATAAGATACTTTCATGTTTTGAATCTCTAAACACTAATCATTCTATTCTCTACTTATCTTAGGCTGAAATGATCAAAAGTTTAATGTCGCTGAATGCAAAAAATAAAGAGCTTGCGACATTTGTCGACCAGCTGGCGGAACATGTTGTTAAACTCCAGGTAAGTAAAAATGTATCAATACATCATTCTAACCAGATGCTAATGGGGCATTCATAATGATAATTAAAGTAATAACAAGTTCTAGATTTTTATAACGGTTGCAACCAATGATTCTGCGTAGATAAAATTTCAAGTCATTGTTTCGTTTTTGTAAACAAATACATCTTGTTTCACAGGAACAGTGAGAAACGAAATTTTTCTCGGGACATCAGTTTTGCGATTTTCCCACCGGGACATTGCAAAATATCGATAACTTATCTTATGACTGGGACAGATTTAAGCAAACAGCTGTTAACTGGGACACATCTTTGTTACCAAAATCTGATCGGGACCGATAAATTGTCAAGAAAAATTAACTGGGGCAAAGAATTGGTAATATTTGCAAATAAATTCAATTTTGACTGGGATAAATATTTCATCATATTTCTCACCGGGATACAGCAAGGAATTGACCGAAATAAGTCCACCTGAATGCCACTGGGACAGAATGTTTTGACAATTTCTCGACTGGAAAACTCACTGGAACATATGCCACCGTTCCTGTGAGACAGGGTGTGCAGATGAATGTTTTCTTTTAATTTTATCGTGGCACTTATTTCTTAGGAAAACACTGTCGACTTTGAAGCTCGCGTAGTTGCGAAAATCGACGATGCAATTGCACGAATGGAAGCGAAGAAAACTGAATTAATCGCAACTATCGGTACAACTGTGGCTGGAAAGATCAAGCAGTTGAATCATCAAAAAGACTTTTGTGTTTCGAAATTAGACGCAACAAAAAGTTTGATCAAATACACAGATGAAGTTGTAAAAGAAGCAAATGCAGCTGCTTTTTTGCAAGTGTCGAGTTCGCTAAACGGAAGGTATACTTATAATTTCCTTGGAAATTATGATAATGAAGTTTTAAGATCCATTTAATCATAGTTATCCCTAGTCCCATGAGAAAGGTCACTGAACGCTTTTCTCGAAATCTATACAAATCCAATATGAATTCCACAAAAATTATTTTCTGACTTACCACTCAATCGGCCCCCTGTTTCCGATAGTTTCTTTATCATTTATCCCCTTGCTTCGTCACAATTGTTTTTTTTGGCTTTTTTTAGCCATAAAAAGGTCTTGATTTATTTTTTTAAAGTAAAAATTATTTTCAACCAATTTTTTTATTATTTAGATTAAACCTTACTCTAGAGAATTGGCTCGGTAATAAGGGACTAAAACCCGTCGTGACATCAGATGTCGATATACATTTACCCGTCAGCGCTCTTCTAAGTTCAATCAGTGAATGCAAATTAGCTGAGGGAATGGCTAACGATAAGATAGAAAACCAAAGAGGAAGTATGGGATATAAACCTTTTTTTAGTTGTAAACAGTCATTAGAGTTTTAGATACAAAATCGTCAGATCAGTGCAAGAAGTGGTACTTAGAGCATCATCTTATCAGTTCTTGTATAAATATTTTGTCAGTTATTATTCAGAAAAATTTTTAGCGTCAAATTTTTAAAACAAAATTGATATGAATATGCTTTGTAAAACGGTATGTTTCTTGCAAGAAAACTTACAACCTTAACTGGAAACCTGGAGTTTCAAACTAACGTTTTGGCACATGAGCTACATTTGAGTCTACTTTGATATCATCCGGTGACATCCAGTTAATTTGTTGTTACTATGAAAATGAATATGTTTTTCATCAGAAACAAAACAATAAGAGTACGATCCAATTTTGAAAATTGATGATTTAGAACAACTTAGAAAAAATTTGTCCGCAAGTATACCAAAAGATCAAGACCCTTAACATGACATCATTGCTTTCTCATAGAACCTGGTTCTCCTGTATTCGACATAGAGAAATGTTACGTTGAAAACAACGCGTTAACGTTGGAATGGCACATGCGTCCTGATAAATGTGGTATCAAAACAGTAGATTACATCATCGAAGTGGACGACGGGATGCGAGGAGCGTTCCAAGCCGTCCATCGGACACCGGAAACTTCGTGTTGGTTGGGCGGTTTACAATTTCAATCAACATATCGTGCTAGAGTTATAGCGTGTAATAAGGCCGGCGAAGGTCCGCCGAGTGACGTGATATGTCTAACGACTCCTGATGGTGAGTTGTTTATTTCTCATGACTTTTAGTAGGTTGTATTAATAATGAATCATGAATGGGTTTTTCTGCACGGTTTCATAAAAGACCATTTCTCGTCAAATTTTTTGTTCCATTGAAAGGACCAAATGACTTATTTGCGAAAATATATCGAGTACCAATTTTTTGGTTGACCTCAAGTATTAAAAGACTCCCAAAATCAAAATTTTGAAATTTTGACCAAAATCTGCTTCTTGCTGTCATTTTTTCGGATTGACCCTAATGATTTGCCCTCAAAATTCCTTAAAAATGCATTTTCTCAAGAACGGTTGGTCGTAGAGAGCTGTTTTGTACATCAAAAGAAGCGGAATAATGAAGTTTTAGGGGGTGAATAATTACACATATACAAATTTGACAAACGTCAAAGGCCTAAATATTAACATTTAATGATTTTTTACGCAAAAATTTACCAAAATTGTTCTCAAAAGATCGAAATATATGGTGAATCATCAATAAAAACAATTCTTTAGTTATAACAGAAAATTTTCATAAAACTATAATAGTAGTTATATAAAAACTTCAGAAAAATTGTGGCTGGCTTCGATGGATAATTAACATATTGATAGTGTTCAATTTCTTCAACAAGAGCCTATTCTGTCAGTGATCGAGGTTCCCTACCAGATAAGATGAATTCCTTCATACAGCTGCAAACAATTTTTGTTTCCAACGGCTATCACTACCCCAACACTTAGTTTATAGAGTGGATCTAAAAACTGCCCGACAAACCCCAGGAATTGTTCCTTATCTCATCCTCTGATACAGATGTTTCGAAAATACTGACAAAAGCAATCCTTCAGGTGAGTTTCTTTATCTGAGGTAGGTTTGATTGAATTTGTTATTTGAGCTACTAACTGCTCCTTATCAAATTTCACAACCCTATTGCCCTCCTTATTCTTCTCTCTAATATTGGGATCTATCGTGGCCCTCAAATATCTAACTTCACTTATTAGCTGATTTTCTGTATGAGTATCAAATGACACTAGACTTGATTCACTTTTTAGGCCCCCATGCAATTTTACCTATTCCAAAGATTTTGGCTCTTGATCTTTTATTTTTCTTATCTATCTCTCTTTCCACAGTGAATAATGCTTTTGCCATCTCTACTGCCTTATCGTAGCCTTTCCAATCTAGCTAGCTTGGAACTTCTCGCCCATTTCCATCGCGCAGAGAATACCTTGGCTGACATTTTCTTCCATTTTGTCGATTGGAAAATCTTATTCTTTCTTATCATGTTCTTATTACTTAGACTCTGCATTCTGGTATCCGACTCTGCACTTTGAGAGATATCATAAATTGAATATCCGAAGTTAGATCCACAAGCAGAGTTCGTTAAGGGTGTTAAACCAATCTTTAGTTTCTTTTCTTCGCTCATGCCCTCTGGTTCTGAATTAATTGTTGACAGTTGTTAATTGTCTATTAACAGCAATCTTTACTTCAGAAAATACTCTCTTCTTTAATTCTTGTACTCCTGATTCTGCTGCATCTACATTGTCGTCAAGCTTTTGAAGCAATTCTGGGATCAGTTCTTTTAGTCCATACTAGCTGCGATGCTGCGATGCTCTGATCTCTTTTTCTTATATTTGTTCACTCCCAATGCAGGCATCAATGGTTGGACCAAGTTTTTATTCATTTCACCTACCACCTGACAGCACAATTTGAACCATTCTGATGTCAAATAAGAAAAACAGGCCAAGAAGAGTTTGTTCTGGTTCTCATCAATAATTAAGTAGACCCAAAAGAAATTTCTTATAGTCCTTTATACACACTAACACTTTGTTGACTTTTTGTGGGACTGATCAGAGTCAAAAAAGCATTTAATCCCAAATACCAAATAGAATTATCACTATTCCAACCATCACCAATTAACTTGTCCAGCAGATGCCTCAACATTTTTGAATACTTTGTCTGCAGTTTATGTAATACAAAAAAGAATATGTACATTACAGTTTAGAATTGATTCATCGGAGATGTTAAGTTCTTGTAACATTGTGTTATTGTCCTTAGCTCGGGCACCCATAATCTTTATTTAGATCTATGCAGGATCCAATCTGACTAAGAAATGTCCTGATTGTCTTTGCAGAATCAATTCCTTCATGACTTAAATTTTCTTTATGTCCATCTTCTGACTTGCCAACTATAGTTACAACACCTGTTTTTACATCAAATGATAACAATTTTTTTAGCTAAATAATTAAAATTTGAAATTGCTGCATCTTTAATATATTTCTGCACGGTCTTTTTATCTGGCATTACGAAACTCTAGTCACATTCCTCTTCTTGCAGCTTTTCCTCTTTATCAACCCCATTTTCCCCCTCATCTGCATCGTCAATCTTCGTCTTTTTCGGTCGAATATCATACTCCTGATTAAAGAAGGTGTTTGAGATATCAACAAATACTTCCCTTGAAAATCTTGCTGGCAATCTCCATTTACATTCCAATCTTGAAAGAAGCTCAAGAAGTGTTGAATTGGACGTTTTAAAACCATCCCTTAAAGGTATTTCTACAAAGATATTACTCTTATTCGTTTCTGGTGCAGTAGAAGTCGAAGAATCACCCTTACTTCGAAGTGACTTTGAACAACCTTGCAGTGGAGAAGACGACATTTTTTCTTGGTTTCTTTCCACTCGTCTTCTTCGTCGCAAACTTCAATATCAAGTTCTGTGTCCTCCTCTAAAGCCATTTATCCATCTACATTCATTTTTTCTGCTGATTTCTTGATTTTTATATAGTATACATCGAGTTTCTATCATCTTTTTAAGCGTTTTTGTGCCTTTTTTTGATGAAGGATGTTCCTTTCCTTCGACCTTGGCAATATATTTCACGACTTGTTTCCCATTTTCATCTGTATACGGTACACAGTTGTCATTAAACAGATTCACTTCGTCCTCACCAAGAGTAAAACCAAGATATTCTTGTCTACGTGGACTTAAAATGTCGATTCCCAAAGTAAGATCTTTCAAAAGATTTTCGAATGTTCGATATATTTTTCAGTTTTGCGATTATAACTTGTAAATCTAATTCCTTTACAAATCTTTAATTCTTTTTTCTGAAGTTTTAATGTAACTACTATTATAGTTTTATGAAAGTTTTATGTTATAACTAAAAAATTGTTTTTTATTGATGATTCACCATATTTTTCGATCTTTCTTTCGATCGAGAACAATTTTGGTCAATTTTTGCGTAAAATATCATTAAATGTCAATTTTTACGCCTTTCCGTCTATCAAAAGTGTATATATGTAAATATTCACCCCTAAAACTTCATAATTCCACTTCTTTTGATGTATAAAACAGCTCTCTACGACTAGTTTTTTTAATGAATTTTGGGGCAAATCTTTAGGGTCAATCCAAAAAAATGACCACAAGAAGCAGATTTTGGTCAAAATTTCAAAATTTTGATACTTGGCTGGGGTCGACCAAGAAATTGGTACTCGGTTCCCACCTTACTATTAGGAAGCAATGACGAAAGGGATCAATTTTCTTTTGAGCATAAAACCATATATAGTCCAGTCATTATACTGTAATATTAAGCAAACCTGGAATAAATTAGAAGAAATGATATTTAAACTTTTTTGCGACCGTTATTATGTCTTTTTTTAGGGGGGAAGGGAGGCTTTTTGGTTCATTCAAGGTTTAAAAAGGACACCCAAGAAAAAAGTGCATTTTCAAAATGTTCAGATTTAAAATGGATTAGATATCTGGATTGAGCCTGAAAAGTAGATGAAAGGTACGATTTGCTATGTTTGGATTTCTACTTGCCAAGATAAATGAAGTTTAAATTTGCGAAATTGGCGAATGTGGTGAAATTTTATTTGGAACTTTACATAGGTATAATACTTTACCATCACACCAAAACATAGCAAACCATACCTTTTTTTATCTACTTTTCATTCTCATCCAGCTATCTAATCCATTTTTGAATCTGAATATTTTGCAAATGCACTTATTAATAAGGGTTCTACGCTAAAATTTTCTTGTTTTTTTTTGGTGAAAAAAGACATAATGACGGTTTTGAAAAAGTTTAAATATCATTTCTTCTAATTTATTCCAGGTCAAACGAGGGATGACTGGACTAATAACTAATCTCATTGTTGAATCAACCTGTTTTTTTAAGATTGTTAGAATTTATTTATTAAATCCACCATTGTCCTAAAGAAAACTGCAAAACTCCACTGTTCTACTTGTCATCTTTTAAATGAGAATTTTTGGCGCAATAGAGGCTTGCCCATTCTTTCGGGTAAGGTTGTTTACTACGACGCCTTGAATTTTATCCGACATCATTGTTTCTACAAGTTGCTAAGTAACCATCTTGTGTATGTACAAATATTTGGGTATTGAGGAACAATGCAATCGGCATGGTAGTTGGCACCTATTGTTCTAGGTATAAGCTCCATTCATTGTGGACTTCTATCTGTGTACTATATTTGGCAAAGTTATTTATAAGCAACGCTTTGAATAAACAGCTTTATTTTTTCTCATGCACTCGTTCATGTCGGAACTGGTAATTCAAAAAGATTTCTCTATTGAATATTTATTGTCGGCTAGTATAAGGGTGTAAATGTGTGTGCAGATTGACTTTCAATAGACACATGTGATTTTCTTTGCATTGCCGATTCTACATTCAAGGCGTGCCTAATTTTTTGAATGTATTTTTGAAAATTTGCCAGTTTCTTTTGAGTCATGACCACAAATTTGATGTATAAAGTTATAAGATGTAAGAACCCTTTTTCACGCACCTCAAATTAACGGTCTTACAAAGCAGCTAATTGAGGGTATGACTCCAATTATTTTTGTTCAGATACCAAATAACTAGCCAATTTTCCCACGCGTTAACATAATTGTGACAAAACTGGATTTCAAACAATTAATGTTTGAACTAGGGTACACATTATTATAACGCAAATTATAACGATCAATTATCGGACAACACCATGGCGTACTTAAGGATGTATACGCGTTAATAGGTGTTTCGAAAATGTATTCTTTTTTTACGAAATTGTAATCATTACATCATTCCACATCTGAAAATGAAAAAAAAATTGTGGAAATTGACACAAATATTTTACCCTTCCTCCTATATCTGTGGTACATTTGTGTGGCTCGATGCATTAAATATATTCCGCAGGGTGATTAATAAGTCGTAATTTTTGCTCACACGCATAACGACATGTTTCATACTTAAAAAATTATATTTAATATAACACAATGCAGCAGACGATTCGTCATTCTCCTATCAACTGCACAACGTATGCTCACTGAATAACGCGTATACCTCCTTAACTACAGGCCGAAGGTAACAACTTAACCTATATTCGCGCCATTTTTTGTAAAAAACGGAGTTCGCATTCAAAAGATAATGATAAAAGTTTGTTAAAAATGAAATTAAATTAAAATCTTATGCCTGCGCATTTAACGATCTATCTAGACGCCAATGCCATTGCTGCAAGTAATTATATTAATGTACTGTTGGGTCTTTCTCAGAAACTTTACATTTAGAGACCAAATGCACAAACGTGTAATTAGTATGGTATTGCTCGATATAAAAGAATGTTATCTATTATTTTTTACGGAATAAATACAAATGATACAAAAAATATTATCGCCGTCTAGATAGATCGTTAAATGCGAAACAAACTTTTATCGCGAGTACAAAAAATATACGCTTTTTGATTGGCTGATTTAGAGTGCATATTCTCGATATTTATATTTGCACTCTAAATATCAACTGAATGTTATGTATGATTTTCTGATGTAACTTGATGTTGATGTAAATCATCTAATCAATTAAAATGAAAGGTGATTAACTTAATGCGTGGAACTATTGTAATTAATAAAGAAATATAAAAAAAGAAGAGAATTTTTTAAAGCGTGAATATTTTGTACTTTTAACAAACGTTCGTGATTAATGTCGTGCGTCCGTATCTGAGAAAACGTTGACTGATTTAAAATAAAAAAATCGTGAAAATAATTGTCCTGAAATACTTGCCCCCTCCATATGTTTTCCAAAAAGGACCAACCCCTAATGTTACTCGCGATAAACTAGTTATCGCATGTTAGCCTCGTGCAATACGCTATATTTTTCTCATTCTTTTACCTATATTTTACTCGACTGCGTCTCGTAAAATATGACGGAAAAAGAATTCGAAAAATATTGCGCATATTGCACTCGGCACTATACGATAACTAGTACATATTGAACTGTATCTGTGTTTCGAGGATAACAATATTACAATATGATTTTACCTTATCTGGCTGCCTTATACATTTTCGTCTTCACTCCACAATTCAATGACAGTTTATGTAGAAAATAGACCCAAAGTTCAAGATATAAGCAGACGACATAAAAGATTAACATAAAAAATCTACCCATCTTTGAAGATTAAGATCCCATGATAACAAGAACGTCATTATCGATGAATGCCGCAGAGATATGATGCCAAGTCATGTAATGTGGAAAGCAACTTCTTTACGCCCTAATTATTGTTTGGGGCCCAATGGGCTTATTTTCTCACAGCTTTAGGTAGTATAACTAAATGTTTGAAAATTACATTATATGAAGAACCTCACGCTCTTTTCTTTTTTTAAGCATCAAGTTTAATTAGCATATTGAGACTGTAAATATCAAAAAAATTAAGTATTTCTTTAGCATATTCTGAAACAAAGAAAACAAATGTATAATATGCGTACGTTTAACTTGGATAAATATAAGCGTAATCATAGACGAATTTTCTTCGAAAAATTTAAACATATTGAGGATGAGCCAAAAGTACACGATGCTTATCATAAGAAAGATTTTTTTAAGTTTTCTTAAAAATGTAATCGTGGTTTTTAGTTTTGAGTAATCATGTATTAGTGACACTTTTGAAGTACCTTTAACCCATATAAGATAGCACCTACTGAAATTTACTGAAATCTGACCTTGAAATTTTACAAACAATTGAAATTTCAAGTTTTTAACTAATTTTAGAAATTGTTCTGACGAAAACAAGGGTGTTTTCCCGCACATATATCCATGGTATTTTAAGAGTTGGTTTCATTTAATGATAATCCGCTCACGTTTTACAGATTTTATATAATGGAATTTGGCACTTTCATTGCTACTGTAGTATTTTTGTTGTCACATCTATGCATTCAAAGATCCGTACCTTGATATTTTCAAACAAAAGTGTCATAATAGATATAAGGTGTGCCAAAAGAAATTGGAACTAACGACGAATATTCTAGATGACGTTGGTTCGGCACACTTTTTCAAAAATTTTATAAAATAGGTTACCTAATTTGAATGTTTTGAACATTACGTACTCTCATATATAATGACTTTTAATTCTCGCGGCATAATTTCCCTGTACTAGAGTTTTTTAAAAACTCTATTTTTTTGTATGTTATATAATTATACTTTTTTTACTGAAATATATTCAATTCAATTCAATTTGATTTAATTTATGAAATAGTGATTACGTTTGAAA
>JAUKPT010000104.1:0-19457 GCA_032273505.1 Nanomia bijuga | reverse complement strand
TTCCAGGTCGATTTCACCACTTGGGTGGATGTATGGGCTGGAACAGATGTATTTTTTCCTCAAAAAACGGAGAAAAAGTGTTTTAGACTAAGTGTGTTCAACAAGCCTTTTTCCAAGCTAAAAAAATGTTTTATTGCCTTGTTTTATGTAGGATGGGTCCAGTAAGGATAGTGCTTCACGTATATAGCTGCATCGACCAGTTTTGATTCGATAATCAGCAAAAACATAGCTGTTTCCTGTCAATATACGGGATTTTCACTTTTTAGCTGAACACTTTATTTTCTTTTGAAAAATCTTTTTTCGCAAATGGTGAAAATATTGATTTATTTGTAAAATATATGGTTCGGGTGGATGTCCTGACCAGTTTCCAGGTCGATTTCACCACTTGGGTGGATGTATGGGCTGGAACAGATGTATTTTTTCCTCAAAAAACGGAGAAAAAATGTTTTATTGCCTTGTTTTATGTAGGATGGGTTCAGTAAGGATAGTGCTTCACGTATATAGCTGCATCGACCAGTTTTGATTCGATCTTTAGCGAAAACGAAAGCTATCAAAAAACTGGATTTTCTTGTTTTCGTCAAGCTCCTAAAAATTTCATTTTATCGGTTGAATGTAGTCCAACAAGCCAAAATAATGTTTTATTTGTTTACAATAAGATGTTTTACTTATTTGATCTCCTCAAATGTGTAGATCATTTCAGTACAGCGCGAAGCTAAGGTTCAAATCCTTGCTTGACTGGGCGTACGACCTCAAATATTTTGAGGACAGTCATAGATCTTTTAATTGAATTATTCAATTCTGATATAAGCCAGAATGTATTTTTGTAAAAAAAGATGTTTAAAGATATGCATTGAGTGAAATGATGATTACCATCATTCCTAGCATTAAATGATACGGCTAGTTATCTGGGGTTATGCAATCATTAGAATTCTACATTCCTTTTATGAATATTCAAAATAATTATTTCATTGGTGAAAACTGCATCGCTTTAAAAGCCAAAAGGCTCTACTTTTAAGGTCAGTTGAAGTCAGACTTCAAAATATAACAACATTAAAATGTAACTTTAGCTACTTTCTTAATCGTATTTAGCTTTGCTTATAAGATCCTTGCTTTATTGCATTCATATATAGATTTTTTAGACATATGTTTGTTTTTTTAATATACACTACACATCCGTTTATTTGACTGCCGCTTAATTCAATCGTCTCGTTATTTCGAACAAATTCCCAGGTCCCTTGAACTTAGTCCATAGGCTTAATTCTACTAGATAATTCGAACATTCGTTAATTCGAACAAATTTCCTGGCCCCTTGCGTATTCGAATAAAATTCGCTCCTTGCGCTGTCTTGGACTTTCTTCATTGCATTACCTTGTTTAAAGTATCTGGCTTCTTTGTACGGGTCGTCTATAAAATCTTTGCTCGGAAATGTTGGTAACAAATTAGATATAACAGCAACAAAATTACATTCTGTAGCTAACTTTATCCATCCATCAGCTCCTTTTTAAACCATCAAACCACGCTCTTTTTGATTACAGCCCAGTTCGCGCGCATTAGTATATTAGTATATTGAAACGAAAATGAGATCACGAGATCTCTGGAGTTTCCGCCTCGTTATCCATCAATATTTATAAAATGGTAAAATTAAAACGTATTGCTTAAGAATGTTTGAAACTATAGTCATCATATTGTGAATTAAAACCATCGTTTTTTTCTCGACTAGGAAAATATTTCCAACATTTTCCAGCGAGTACAATCATGACACCTTCAACTATAAAATTCTAATTCTAAACCATTTCTGTACATTGAAATAAGTTTTGGGGCTGTCAATGTCATTATTATTTTTCTTTTTTCTCTCACGAATCATTCTCCTCTCGTGTTGTTTATACCAGGTTTAATAAACCGTTACTTTTTTTGAAATGATTAACCTTAGTTTGTTCTCAACCATGTTTAATAAACCGTTACTTTTTTTTTGAAATGATTAACCTTAGTACTGCCAGTGATGTTCTTTGGGGAGCGTCAAAAAGATAATTTAATAGAAAGTGGCTTGTGTTCTCTGCATCAAGCCCACAAGTACATGAACTTGTTGAACATGAACATGAACATAAACTTTGATGAGTTGGTATATTCCACAGATAGAAACTCTACTTGTTCGCAAAAACAGGACTTCTTCTTATAGAGAAATTATCTCAACCTCGTTTCAGCATAAAAGTTACTCTTGTGTCTTAAATAAAGGCTGGTGGAAGAAAATATTTTTACGTGCCTGCCTTCCTTATTAATCTTCATCTTTTCATTAACCTAGAAAACTTCTGCTTGTATGATTTTAACAGTCGCAGGTGATACTAGCACCAAATACTGTTCGCATTTCCCTAAAATCATTTTCTTTTCTCGCCATGGTTTTTGTCCAGCTATCAGAATAAAAATGGCTCTCAAAAGTTTTTCAAAAAGAGTTTTGCTTTGACACTCACACAATGGACAAGGAATAAATCGATAACGCCAGAATAATCCGGAGTAGATACCTGCTTCTAAAGAAAGTTAACGTGTAGTATGGTCGGTGATTAATATTTGGGTAGAGTATTCTTTTCATCGTACGGCCTATGCGAATGATGTATTATTATACAATCTTAATTGTATTTTATCAATATTTACTCATGTAGTCTTTGATTTTCTTCAGATGACATGGGTCGAGCCGGTGGAATTGTGATGTAGTGTTAATCATCTTATGATGGTACTTTCTCTTGGCCACGGTATCTTCGAATGGTACGTATTTATACCGTTTTACCGATATTTTTACTCGAGAGAGAAATTGATAACACGAGCGTGAATTGATCCTGGATCGCAGCGACGAGAGGTAAAGTTGGCTTCCATTACACCTCAAGCCCATTAGGGAATTTCATACCGGGCGGCCTAGTACCGAGTTACCATGTCTGTCTGCTGTCGCACGCCAAAACCGCTAAGAGTCTACAATTACTCATTTTCTACGATTTAATATGACAAAACCGCATGAAAAAGGACTTAAGCAGTTTTGTCAAAACTTTTTCGAAAAAAAACGATCAATTTGATGAAATTCATCGAATACCGTAAATCCTCGAATAAGCGCCGTCCTTGAATAAGCGCCGCACCTAAAATCGTGAAATGCGTGAAATACTTCTGTTCTAGACAAAACCGTTTATGTCCAATTATATCATATTTCTGTTTTGACAAAAAACGCTTCAGTCCAGTATATGTTTGATTAATGTTGCTAATACCAACAAAAAACATCGGTTTTTTTTATCAAATAAACTAATTATGTAGGTGGTAATTGATTTTAAATACTTATAACCCTTTTTTTAAACACTGATAGAGTTTCAGTGAAAAATAGTAGAAAATGTCCTCAAATTGTTTTTACTCATTTTCTCGCATTTCATTATTTTTGACTTGTTCATTATTTTTGATTTGTCGTCCGACGGCAGCATAAGGACCAAAGTAAATTTTCGTCTCGTATATTGGACCAGATAAAACTTTAACCTTTTTTTATCAAGATTTAAACATCTGAAATTCCCTGAGCCCGGTCGAGAAAATATTGAATCTGCTCCCTCACAATGCACATGTTAAATGTTGATCCTTCTAGGAGGTCCTTCTGATGATGCATTTCTCTCGAATCAATACGCCCTCACGATCAAACTACATTTCCTGCAGGCATCTTTGATTGGCAGTACAGTACGGGTATAGTTTTAACAAAAAACTAAATAAAAAAAGAGGGCTTACTTAAGCTTATTGCGGGATAAAAGAGACCGAAATACGTAGATAATAGGTAGAGTTAAACTCAGGTAAATAGAAAACTCTTGTAACTCGAAAGGATTTGAGTCCTTTTACTAGAAATTTTACTCGAAATTCCATATAATTCGGACAAAATGTGAGGTCCCTTGAGGTTTCGAATTACATGAGTTCAACAGGGAAATAGTAATGAAAGAAAAATTAGATTTTGTTTTTGTAAATAAATCATTATTTTTTTAAGACCAATGCTGAAATTCATTGCTAATTTCATCTGTAATAAAATCAACTTTAAAAAAGAAGTCGAGATATACATAACTATTATTTACAATTTACTTTCTTATTAATGCCTCGATGTATAAAATAGTGGTGATATATGGGCTGTTGATTTGATTGAAATGCAACCTCTTGCAAAGTATAATAAAGGAATGAGATATATTCTAATGATAATCGATGTATTTAGAATGTATGGGTGGGCAATTCCACTGAAATCAAAAACGGAAATGGGATTAACTGAAGCTCTAAAATTACTTTAAAAAATAAACCTAAAATGATCTGGTCAGATAAAGGAAAAGAATTTTATAATAAATATGTTCTCTTTAAAGAAAAACAATATATCATTGTACTCAACAGAAAATGAAGAAAATGCATCGATTGTTGAGCGCTGGAATAGAACGACTAAAATGTGGAAATAATTTACAGCAAATAACACTAAAAATTATATAGATAGGACCCGAATCAAACATCAGATTGACGTTTAGTTGGGCAAAATAAATAATTTCTTCTTCTTTTCAATGTTCTTGAAATGTAAGAAGAACGCACAATGCGTTTGAAAGTTTTCAGTTTTCATGTACGACAGTTGTCTCGCCAAATTTTTGGTTGTTGAGTTCTGCTGTTCGTTGACTTGGCTATTTATATGTTTTAATATTGGATAAACATTAATGTAGTAGGCCAAACTGCACGCTAAAAAGATAAAGATAAATATTTATTAAAGATAAAATCAATACTTTGTGTTACTGATTAGCTGGTTGTTATCCAAACGATAACATAACTTTACTTTACAAAACTTTACAAAATGGAAACAATGTCGACTTGCTGATAAATTCCTTTTTATTTTCTAGTCTGCATGTTTGGGCTTAGAAGCCACCTAGGACCAAAATAGAAAAAATGTATAGATAATTTAGAAAAAATTAATAAATAACAGTCCCTGACTTAAATAAAAAAAGGATTTAATTTTGCCCTCTTTTAAACTCATATTACTTTCGATTAAAAAATTTAGTCTTATAGCACTGATGTGTGGATGTCGTTATTTTGATGAGATAAGAAAAATCAAGAATTGAAATATTAGTTGTACAGTAATACAGATAAATGCTAACCTTTGTGGTTCGGCCAGTGAAAGCGATCCACAAGGAATTGTGTGTCTTTAAAGAACACAGGGTCGCGGTTCAACGAATACTTGTGCAGGTTACACGCATTATCATAAACGATTACTGCTGGTGCTATATGAAATAAAAAAGTATGGAAAATAAAAAGTCAATTAAACGTATAATCAATAGTTTGAACAAATTGACTGCATCTTCATATGTGACAAATACAGCATGTAGCAGTTAATTAAAATACTCTGGTATCTTTCTTTGCTTTTTATTTGTTCAAACTTTTAATTATTAAATAACTGCTTTGTGGCCAATAAGGGGAAAAATTGACCTCAGTTTATAACAAATTGACCTCGCTGCACTCTGTCAATTTTTAAAAACCTACTGTCAATTATTTCCCGCATTGACAATAAAAGCAGTTAATTATCAGATAAAATAAATGCTTAAAATACGTCTTATTTGCTAGAAAGCATAATGAAAAAAAAATCATTTTATATCAAATTTTATGGTTTCAAAATGAAATACAGTGTATATAAAATTTTCTAAACATGTTAGAGACGAAAATAATTTTCTTTGGTCGATCATTGTCAAAGTGGATATGTTTATATATATGGACAATTGACGGAAGACGTTACCTTTAGACCATCTCGTTTTAAAGATGGTGAACGGTATGTTTGGCGATTCAGCCGAATCCATGCTGCTGAAGCCAACACATATGCCTAAGAAGAAAAATTAATTTCTTTAATTAGCATGATTTTCATAACAATATAAATACTAAGAATCAATAGTTTAATTTTCTTGACCGATATTAAAATCACAAATCGCGACCTCAAAACTAAAGAGTCGTATCTCCATTTGCGCAAAATTTTAAAGAGTCGTATGTCCATTTTGGCCATTCTGAGGAAAATGCAAAAACGTGTTTAGTTCTATATTAAACCAGCAGATCATTTTTAACTGAAAGAACTATGTTGGATAGTCAGGTTAGATGTTTTACTGTCTAGTTAAACACAAATTTATTGTATCATAGCTCTTTGGCCAATTTTATGGCCTTTTTTCCTTCATCATGGACATACGACTATTTAAAATAATTAGTAGAAATTTCAATTATCAGTAAAAAAGACGTTATTGCAGTGTAGATATATAATAATGATTAATTTCAACCCATAAAATAGGAAAAAATAAGAATGAACTCAGAAATAACTATTAAATTGATTCAGCCCAAATTAATGACCTTGATAACAATGCTGTTGAAATGGACATACGACAAATGGACAATGATAGCTGGACATACGACTATTCAAAATGTCGCATGTCCACCGATCTGGACATACGACATTTAAGCTGGACATACGACTCTTTAAACCTTTTACACAAAAAATTGTTGTCATGTCAGGGCAAAATTCAGACTATTTCAGACCATTGCAACCTTCAATTTTGTGTCCCAAAAGTGGACATACGGCAATTCTAACAGAAAATACAAAAAACTCAATTTCGCCAAAAATGGACATACGACTCTTTAAAACTTAGAGCAAATGGAGATACGACTCTTTAGTTTTGAGGTCGCGAAATTAACTACATAAATTAAATTAAATTACTTACCATGCTGACAGTAGACAGTAAAGATTCCTGATGTTAGACTTTTGTGTGATGTGCCTTTTTTGCTGCACTTTTCTTTCTTTTCCTTTTTTTTGACAAGGTCCTGTCTGTAACATCCTCGTCCTCTTATTTGAGGCAAGTTAGGGAAGCTGCAAGAAAAAGAAGAATTATTAGAAGAAACGCAACTTAAATCACAGCATTATGATTTGTCAATGGGTGTTGAGATTTAAAAGATATTTTCCAACAATGCTTTGAAATAAAACAGTTAATACGAAGAAAGAAATTATAAAAATTAATTTGTCCTAATGTATCTTGATGTACCTAGTCATCATTACAAAATTAGCTACTTTCAGAGTGTAACAGAGTTGAATAATTATTATCATTATTTTATTCACTCAAACATATTCAATTCAATGAAATGGCTGAAAACTCATAATTTAAAACTCCATTTAGTACTCAAGCCACTTTAAATTACAATTAAATAGCTTCTATTTTTATTATACACATGACATTAAGGTCTAATGTTAAATATATCATACAAAGCGATTTCATCAGGATCATCATCAACTGGTACATCTAAAATAGGATTCTGAAAGGGTACCATCGCCTTTTCTTGTAAATGCAATATTACTCCCTTGAAAGCTTCAGGAAGTTTTGATACGAAACGCAAATCCTTTAAAAGGTTGAAAAGAATTGGAAGTACATTTTGTACTTCTTGATATACTTCACAATTCTTTTTGATGTCTATCTCCATCATTAAATCCAACAGCCTGATACAGCGTTTTGATGGATGGATGTACGCGCATACCGGACTTGGCGAGGAGAGGCACTGAAAAAAACCAAGAAGTCCATCAGGTAGCGATTCTGGTGGCAAAGTATCCATTCCAAAATGCTCGAAGCACCACTTAAAAGCTCCGTATAAAAAGGGAGCCTCCACTTTGATCTGACGACAAAGATCAGCAACTTGGCCAAACGGCATCTTTCTGGTTGAAAATAGATTTAAAGCTTCACGAAGAGAAGAGCTTTTAACAGCTATTCTTGACTGATGAGAACTAAATGATATAATTTATGAGAAATTATTGATACTTTCTGAGAAAAACATGTTTACGAATACAAGATATAAGCAGCTCCATCTATAAGGTCAACCTTCAAATAAAAAACACAAGATACTCATTTCTATATCAAACAGTTTTTGTCAAAGTATACTTAAATAAACAATAATACACAACCTATAACGAGGAATGATGTCAGACTCCTTTGTATTATTGCTTGTTGTGAGGAACTTCCGCTGGAAACCTAGACTAGTTCCATCACAAATGACAAGATTAGGAGCATGGCCGCATAAGGTACAGCACATCGAATCTTGATAGTCTTTTTTTAACAGCTCTAAAAAGCTGTACCATGTTTGGGTGAATTTTTGGTAAGGCATCTTCTGCCTAAAATCATGATATCCAAATACCTCCATTTCCGATGCCCAGACATCATGATAATGAGTAAAGGTCATACTAAAACAGTAGTGGATAAAACAGTGTGAAAACTATTAAAAAAGATGGCATTCATTAGAAATCTGTGATTTTCTTCTATATTTTGGTATGGATAGAATGTTAGACCATATTAATGTGCTAAAAGATTGTAGCTAAAAAGTTAAAAGATACCCCTTACTCACAAACACAGTCCAAAGATCACCACATCATGGTTAAATATGGGAAAGTAGAATTTTTGTGCTTATAATTCCTGTACAGTAAAATAGTTTTTTTTAAACTTGATCATGTTCAAGCTATTTGGACATTCTTGATTTAGAGAAAATATCATGTTTTAGAAGAAAATTGTATTATTTTGAAAATATTTAAGATATTGTTTAACCTTGAGGTTAAGGATGCACTCACATATTTTTTTTATCTTCAAAAATGTGATATTTTGGGTGGTTTAATTTAACAAAATACCCACTTTTCTTCAGCACAGGATTGTGAAAATGGGGGTTCACTTTTTTATTCATACTTGTAAGGAAAGAAAAGTATAATAACTGTGGCACTGACTTATATGTTAGTGTGAAGGTTTTCGAAATTCTCGCGCCCAAAAGCGGTTGGCGATGTCAAATATGGGCTGCATTACCCCCTGACCTTAGTTGCAATATTTGTGAGAAATAACAAAATATTATTGCTTGTCCAAGGATATTCTTATTATAGACTGTTTTATTTTTTTAAATCACCTTATTTTTATAAATGTTTTTATGTAATCACAATTTGATCAAACAGGGATGTTAACTTAGAATATTCAGCAACCATGTAAAAACTAGCTCTCTATGACTTTTCTCTTTTTTCTGAAGGAAACTGTGTTTTGAAAACGTGTAACCACATCGACTTGTAACCACAATTTTTTCACACACTTTGAAGGCCTGTAGAAAACCATCTAAACTCAGAACTTTGTTCCTATTTTGCCTTAATTTTCAAGCAATTTTGTACATTGGTTTCCAAAAGATAGTTGTAACCACAATTTTTTCACATGAAATTTTCCAATTAAAAATGAAGGTAAATGAAGGCAAATGAAGGCAAAAAATGTCCAAATAGCTTGAACACCATCACTTGTGAGTCACACTCATTGTTTGTGTCAACTATAACTATATCTCCTAAAATGGTCGAAATAAGTGAATTTTAATTGCATTTTCTAATGAATGCCATTATAAAACGAACATTAAAACAAATAAAAACTCTACATTACCACTGTTAGGCTTATCTTTGTAAGTACATTCAAACTGACACAACAATAATGATAAAAGATAAACCTTTACCATTAGTATCATCAAAACAGTTTTAAGTACGCAATGCATCACTTGAGACTGATTAGTCATCAGGAATCTAGAGGATTATTAAAACCATTCCTTACCTATTTGCTCTCAAAAAATAATTCATATATCCCCTCAACACGCCATGATGAACACCATAATTTTTCATATGGATGATCATGTCATCCAAACCATCATATTCTTCTACAAGATCACAAGTTTTGCATTCCATACTCATTACTAAAAAATGTTAGTATAATTAAAAGAAAATTCAAAGGAAAATAACATCAGGTGTCTGTCTGAACAATAACTGTTAATTGTTAATTGTTTCAGAAATCATAATATAATTTTGAACCAATCAAACATTAACAAGACAACCCATTTTAAAGGTAATTATCAAAAGGTTCAAATCAAAGCCAATTCTAACCATTAACATGTATGTTGTTAATTCTTAATATTATTAACATATGCAAGCCTATCATTTAACACTTTTCTAAAATCAAACATTTGTTTTATCAATACAAAAACAAACAAAAATGAACATATTATTAAAAAACAAAATTATACCAATTGCATCATATATCTTGGTTCTCGTAAAAACTTCGATTTGTCTGGCACCCTCACTTTGAACTAGTGCTGACCCACAATGCTGACACACGACTTTATCAAAATCAGCCAGAAGTAATATGTTTCCATTTTGTGTGTGAACGTACTTCTCCAAGGGCTCTTGCAATTTGAATATATCCTTTTTATCAGGAATGAAAGGGATGTATTTTTTTGAAAAACATTCCCTTTCATATCCTTTTTTTGACTCAATTTGAGCCACAATTTCAAGGGCAAGAGGATGCAAATCATTACCCTTGAAATAATTAGTATGTCTACAGTCCTTTTTTGAGCAAGTAAAACAATTAATTTTTTCATTTGCCAAACCTATGATACCAGGTTTACCATTGATATTAATTGTCAATTTCCTGTCATCGAAGGACAAACGGGAAATATCAAATGCCTATGTATAAAAAATAAAAAAAATAAAAATTATTCCATGCAATGATTCACCAATCAAGAAAAGGAAACAAGATAATATCATTAAATCCAATATATCTTTTACAGGTCCTCTTCATAAGTATATCAATTACACAAAAAGAACAAGACATACCTCAGGAATAAACTCTTCCTCTGCTTGATCTACATTAGAGAAGAAATATGAGTGAGTGAGTGAATGTGTGAGTGAGTGAGTGAGCAAGTGAGTTTGTGAGTGTGTGAGTGTGTGAGTGAGTGAGTGAGTGAGTGAGTGAGTGATTGAGCAAGCGAGTGAGCAAGTGAGTGAGTGAGTGAGTGAGTGAGTGAGTGAGTGAGTGAGTGAGTGAGTGAGTGAGTGAGTGAGTGAGTGAGTGAGTGGGTGAGTGAGTGAGTGAGTATGTAATAGATAGTAAATAGATAGTAAATAGATACCTAAATTTGCATTGACTATTTCCAAAATAATATTTTTTGAAGCTTTGATGTGAAGACATTCTGTAATTTCTAAGGAAAATTTAAAATAATAATTTTATCTAAACCATGGTATGAAATACAGATATGCAACTTAAATGTTGTATAGTATATAGTGGTGTTACAAAATGTAAAGACAACAGTCCTTGATAATAAGAGAATGAATAAACTAATAGCAACTTTACTAGGCATCGTTGTGAGCATTTTGTCCAGGGATGTTACCAGAGTCACTTCATCTGAATGACATTCTCCACAAGCAATAATGTTACAAGATTCATTGAGAATAGAAAATTGTGTGCAATAAACGACAATGATCTTCGATTTCTAAAAAGTGATAAAACGAAATCAAGAACAGAAAAGCTATTTTCCAGGTGATTGACACACCTATCATAAAACTAAGAGTTAATTAATAAGACGCATTTATTTTATGTTTAATCTTAGGATTGTGATAGGATAGTTTTTCACCATCAGAATGGTCTGTATTGAGTAAATATACAACTAGCTCATTTTGTAAAATTAATAAATCATGGTGACAATTTACCATTTTGAGAAATTGTAGCCATGTTACACTTGCCTCTACTATCCTATGGCTTCACTAAGACCAAACCCCTTTTAGGCTTACACAATGCTAGATTTTTGGTTTTAAGTTATTTTAGAGTCTTGAGATAACACCACAACAGAAACACTCTTAATGAATATTTAGCATATAAAGACAGTCTTTTTTGTAGTGTGTTGTAAAAGAAATAAAAATTACCATTAAACACAAACTCTTTGAATCTAATTCAGGGAAAACAAACTTTTCCAGATAACGATCTAATGGTTGAATAGAATTGGTTCTCCTAATTTCACTCTCGTAGACTACACTTAATTCCAAGGACACTTCACTCTAAAAGTAAAAATATCGAAAACTTATTAAAATCAAAGATAAGATTTCAAACTTGGGTACATTTCTCAATCAGAAAAAATCAATCAGGTTGGAAGAATGCTAAGAGAACGAATAGCAATCAGTAAAAAGAGGTAACTTACTCGCAAAATTAGGGGGAAAATCTGAGTTAGTCTTGAAAAAATCATTACCTATGATAGCAAAAATATTCTTACCTCTTTTAATGAAGAAACTTCATCAATCTTAAATTCTGGTTCCAAAAGTTCACCATACCAGGTGTTAAAATCAGAACTGGGCACAACAGAGTTTGAAGAATTTGTAGAAGAACCAGCATCGTCAGAAATGAAACTTGACACTTCAGCTTCATTATCTTTTTTCTTTTTCACCTTTTCTTTTTTAAGAACAAACCTTTTTCTTTTTTCTTTTTTAAATTTGAACATCTATTTGAAATGTTGATAAAATCATATTTTAAGACACCAAAAAAAAATTTATATATATAAAGATAGAACACGAAAAACAGAAACCACATTTTTGAGAAAATAAGCTTTTGTAAAACATTTCACAAACTTCTTCAATAGTTCACATAAAAGATAACTTTAAATTAGAAATATTTTACAAGATCCCTAGAGGATAACTGCAGCAAGGGGGAATCAACAGCTACTTTGGTAACACTCTGGCAATAAGAAAGTGATATTATTGAAAGATACTGTAATAAATTAAAATAAAATCAATCATTAAAAGAGTACTTTTTGAATTTAAAGGATGTATATATACATGCATACATACAAAAATGAGCATGTTACAAATTTTGTTTAGTTTCAAATAATTCTAACCATAGTCAAGATTGAATGAATGATCATGTAATCTTACATAAGACTATCTGATATACACAATTACCTTTTTTTCTCAGAATGGAAGACAATCAAATCAGTAATCAGTTAAAACTACTCTTAGACGTGAAAACGATAATATGTAATCCTGATTTGATTGCCTAAGGTGAGCTTGAAACCAAAGTCTATTATAATATAATAGATAAACAAGTAAAGAGAAATATGCTCTTGTAACAGCCTAAAAAAAGATAAAGAACAATAAATGATTGTCAGGATGATAAACTGAAAAGAAGCTGAGAAATAAAAATAAACAAGAAAAAAATTAAGATCGAAAATTTGTGATCTAGGTTACCAAAATCTAATTTTAGCTGACAATGTGAATATGACCAATTGAACTATTTTTGAAGCACTTTTTAGACCATGAAGATCATTTAACATTTAACATTTTAGAAAGAGGTGATACAATATCCGTAAAATGGAGACATTTGAAGAAAGTAAAGAAAGTAAAGAAAAAATGAGAAGAAAACAGTGAGCAATATACCTATCATGGCCAGCTGTAGATAATGCCCAATATGTCACGGAGAAGGATCTGTAGAACCTGTTACTTTCAGAACCTTTTAATGATAGTAGAGGATTAAGATCAAACTGGTTTTTAATTTGAATGGATGCTATTTGGTGGAAATATTGAGGTTTTACCAAAGATTCTTTAGCCTTGCGTAACCAGGGGTGGGGCAGGGTACTGAAAACTGGCACGTAATATGGAGGGTACTGCATTAAAAATCGGGGTATGGGGTAACACCCCTGCACACAGTGAGAAATCAGGACGTAGTACCCTCTGGTACTACGTGTAAATAGGTGGGGAGTACCCCTCTGACACCCAAAAATTTCTTTCATTTGTATGTGAAGTTTGGTGATACACACATATTTGAATGTCATATTTTTAAAAGTGGTGAAATGTTGGATTTTTATGACATCATGGACAAAAAAAGAAGAGGTTGCTGTGACGTGATGTCAAATAAAAATTCATGAATTTATGACTTAAGCAGACTTGGAAATCAAAAAAAGTAGAGAATCTTACAATAAATTTCTAAATTTTAAATTTTCGATTATATTATTCGGGAAAAAGTGGTCTTGGATACTGGGTCAGATTTGGAACAAAAGGGTACCCACCCTAAAGAGTATTGGGTGCATACATGCCGGTTATCAGTACCCTACCCCCTCTGGCGTAACTTAGTCCATATTACTTTTTATAAGTTTTAATTTTGGTAGGATGTAGTGACTATAGACTACATACTTCTGACAAAATTTTACCGAAATAAATCATCTAGTTATGAAGAAAACGCCCTTTAAAGATTTTCCAATTTTTTGACTGCAAGGCTATCTTTACCCTTGAAGTATATTCTCTGCAAAATAACTGTATTAAAAATTTTTTATTACTTCTTAATCATTGTGAATATCGCAAAAACTGATCATGAAAATGTTACAAAGAAAGTCTTGATACAAAATACCTCCTTCTTACGCGACAATTATGCTATTATACATCGTACATACCTAAATGATTTTGTATTTATAAAATCAATAGATGCATTAATTGCGAGTAGTCATTAATTACTGACTTGAGAAAAACTATAATGTAACTACAGGCTAAGATAGAATCTTCGTCGTGTCCCTAAGATTTACAAAAGATAAGTTCTTTTTAGGATAATGGAAGAACAAAAAATGACGAGGACTTGAAATTTTGTATTGAGATACATTTCATGATGATCTTTACATTCTGAGAAAATTGTTTAATAAGTATAAGTTTGCTGCATGTTTTAGCCTTCTAAAAATATAAATAAAAGTGCTGTTTTCTCCACAATTTTTATTGAATTATATTTTTTTATTAACTGAAATGTTTACTAACTGATCAAAGATTACATGTTTAAATTTTCGAGATTAGGGCTTTGCTCCAACCCCATTTTCTAGAAATCTGTTGGTGACATGGGCCTTATCTACAGCTGGCCATGTACCTATGAATAAATAAAACAAAATCTGGTCAAGAAAACATAACATAAATGAAGAATGAAGAATCAAACTATGCCAGAGTATAGTATAGTACTAGTATAGTACTAGTATAGTACTAGTATAGTACTCGCACTTAGCTCACTTGTTATTATGGTGTGTGTGTGAAATGAACAGTAAAAACTTAAAAAAGAAGAGTTACTGTAGAAAGTTGACCAGACATGTAAAGTTGAACACCTATTTCAACTATTAACTAACACATTAACTGTTGCAAAGTGTTTCTATTTGTAAACAAATGAATAAACATATGAATTGTAAAAACAGAAATTATCTTAAGCAATATTTTGTGATGTTTTAATTAGTTATTCATCATTTCAAAAATTGTTAGGATCTATGTGCATTATGAATAATAAACTGAGAAGTTAACTGTCAGAGAGAAGTGAGATTTGCATTGGAGATGAACTGTCCAAAAACAGAGTGTTAGAGAAGTGAACATGTGTTTTTAATAATGGTATATTTATGCGCAGACCCTAAAGCAAAACAAAACAGAACATAATTTGTTGCTGTTTAAATAAGGTGAGTTATAGGTATTTCAATTTAAAAACTATGCAGTATATTAAATTATGCTAGGGTCAATAAATGCACACTCAAAGTTAATGATTGCCTAACAGAATGTATTTTCAAATATATGTATAAATGATTTCACTTCAGGCTCGTGGCGAAGGCACCTTATCATGAGGGGTGCGTAACAGAATTTTGCCAACAAGTTTCTCCGATAGAAACCATTTTGAAAATTATGCACTATAATCTTAAGTTATCCTCATCAAATTTGCTGACAGACTCGCAACCACTCCGTAGCCACGGGCCTGTTTCACTTCACTAAAACTAAAATTAAAGAGGGTATGTTTGTTTGTATCTATTTAATTTATTTTCAAGACTGATGTTTTTGCTCAGGGTGACCATCCACTTTATTCGTCATCCAAAAAGCAGCCAGTTTTTACAAAAATCTAACTTTAACAGCTTTTTCCACTAAAAAGTATATCATTTTGCAGCTTTTGGTACAAATTGATATAAAACAGCAGCCTATTCCCAGCAGGGTTTTTAGAAGGACATAAACAACAAATTGGGTATAAAGCATTCCTTTTGAAGTCAAAACTGTACTTTAGACCAAGTATCTCAAAGTAGTCATGTTTACTCTTTTGTGTTTTGTTGACTCTTGGTCAAAACGATAAAAAAGCAACTTTTGCAGTTTTAGTTTGTAATCAAGAAAAATTAGCGATACTCTTTTTGAAGGAGAGATTCACTTCTAATAATCAAAAAAAAGAATGAAATAATTTCTCGCTGCCAACATCGTGCAAAATTCAAACTTAAGAACTAGCAGCTATTGCAGCTTTCCCCCAAAAACAGAAGAAAAAATTCACGCGCTTTACATCACATTTCCTACAAGAAATAATAATAACAATACTTTTACCTCGCCAGCAGCCAGAGAGATATAGCTAGCTAACTACCTGATGATTTTTAACGCAACTTTAGATGTCAGAAAGAAAGCTGTATGTTATCCTTTTTATAATATACTGCAGGTAGAAAGAATGTAGAAGTTGTACAACAAAAATGCAACTAGGAAGCGACAAGAAGTTAAGAAATAAAATTCTGCATTTTTCTTCTACTTTTCAAAACCATAAACTTTCAACACACTGCTGGAACCACCATTTTTTATTTACTTACCTTCCGTTTTAATTTTCGCGCGTTTTTGCAAGTTAGTTTGGTGCACGGTACTGTTCTTTTAATAAAACAATAACTTATTGTTCTTATCCTATTGTTCCTATTATAATGTATACGCGATGTATAAGGATGAGATAGTCATTACGAATATACCTCCAGAACCTCTGTATTTGTGCCCATTGTGAAAAGGGTTATCTTTATCGTTGTGAAATTGAACCCGGGAGAATTGTAAGTGGCAAGGGCGTGGTGAATCAGGAAGAAGAGAAAGAGGAGGAAGAGAAAGAAGAGGAGGAAGAAGATGGTGAGCTTGAAGGTGATGATGTACTTATTAATGAAGATTGTGAACAAAATGAAATGCCACATGAAACATACTTTGATATCGTGAACATTGATTCCTACATAGCCAACACTTTTATCTAGGAAAATTACTAGGAAAGGGAAAAACTGCTACTATAGAACGAGATTGTATGACGATTTATGACGATTGAAGGCATCCTATTGAAGTTGGCGAAAATTATATCACCATATATATGGAGAAAGATGAGTCTAAAGGAAAGAGGGGAAAGGTGTGTTATAAGGAACTGAACAATAAGAAGATCTATGTGTTATCCATGTGTGCCTTTGAACCCAGACTGTACTCTAGACATAGGTGATTATCAATTCCTATGTGACTGCCTCGCACCAAGAAGATGATTTGTACATTTTATTTGTTATACCTGGGTTAATTTGTTTCTAAAAGTGTTTTGTGTCAAAAATATTATTTTTCACATTTACATATTTTTATTGAAATGTGATCATATCCTGGGAAGAAATACAATGATGGTGTTGGAACATTCCTCTAATTATTGTCTTGGTACAATGAACCATAACAGTTGTACTATAGGGAATTCAGGTTAACACTAGAAATTTTTTACAAAATATCGGTCCATTGCCATCTCTTATTTCAAGTTAATTATTTTTGAATGTATAACAAAACAAGGCCAAATGGGATTGTTTGCAATAAAAGAACATAATATCCTCTAGTTCTACTTTTAGCATTGCTTAATCAGTAAATAAACTATGAAATATGTTCCAAATACATCATTTCTATCTGTTTTATGTTTCAGTATGGTACGAAAGGTTGCATTTATTATCAGTTGACATCATTGTTATTAATTCCAGGGATCAAGAGTGAAAACTACTTCATTTGATCTTTTTATGATATTTTGTGATATTTGTATATTTGTGTTGTTCTTTATTTATCTCAGAACCAATGTTCCATTTCAATCTCTTCATTTCCCATTTATATCCCTATTTCTCATAGTTACGCCTTGAGCCATTATTGAGATACCTTATTATCGGGTAAATAAGACTTAAAGTTATCCATTTAAGTTGTTCTGATGAAAATGAAACTACACCTACTTTTTTCCAGATAATCCTGGTACCATTTCCATCTGTTCATTTCTGAATAACCAAGTATTCGGTATATGTCCGAGTACTGGTCTTACAACTTTCAGAGTTATTGGGGCCTCCATCCCTAGGTTGGGTAACAAAGATGTTCCATTCCCATCTTTCCATTTCTGCAAATAAACAGGCCATAGTTTCTTCCCACTTCCTTCTTAGGATATGTGAATTTCACTATTGATAACTTAAATTATTCATCTTATCTCTCAATCCCAACTGGTTCTTCAAATTTAGAAACAAAGCACCCATCATCAATTTAAGCAACCCATGTAAAAAATGTCCACATATGGCTAAATTCAGTCCACCCTTTTATGAAAATGTCTGTATAACGATAATATCGGAAATTCTTCATTCAGCTTACCTTTCACGATACTTCCATCTTCCATCTTAAATTGAAAGATTTTATCTAAAGAAAATTTATTTTCTTCTCGCTCCTCAAAAGAATTAATTTTGCTGGTCTTAAATGCCTCAATTGGTTCGTTATCCACTCCAAGAAACAATGTAGTTGAAGTTTCACCCAGATTCCTCCATACAATGTTTCTTAATGTTGTTTTTAACCGATTAAAAATGATGTTGGATGCAAGAGGAAGCAAATGTAAGTCAGGATTTTGCGAAGAATAATGTTCCAGAGGTCAATTGCAAAATCTTGGCCTCTCACTACGTGTTTCGTTTCATCTTCTTCGTCATCAGTCTGGGGGAAAGTCTTGTAAGTATCAATGAGCAGAAAATATGATTGGTAAATTCTACTCCATTTCTCATAAGCAGAGCTAAAAAATCGGGTCGTTAAAAATGTCACAGTTTCAAGAGCAGGTAGGCCAAGAGACTCTGCAATTCCTTTGTACTCCCTATGTCCACGACCGTGACCAAACATCTTGTAAAGCTTATTTGTTCTTTTAATCAAACGCTTTAGGTATTTGGAAGATTCATCGCTGTTTTCTCGCATATATTCCATCACTCTATCCAGCCAATGGGAAGGATCCCAAGGTATAAGGAAGTCAAAGAAACAAACAAAATAAACACTGATACTCAGAATCTTTTTTTTCTTTGATCATCATCATAGAAATCAAACGAGGCCTTTCTTTCTGTACTCATCATGTTTGTATATACAAACAAAAAAAATGAGATTTTAAATATCAGTAGTGTAATTATTTTCTTTGGCTAATCTATTTACTTATCGCCCTTTTTTATGGACTTTTTTGTGAAGTTTCATAGGATTTAGATGATATGCTATACAATTAAGGTCTTTCTTAATTTTCGCCTTTGGATGCCTTAAGTTTGATGAGTATGATGTATTTGTGAGTAAATGAAAACAATGTCGACTTGCTGATAAATTAACCTTGAAAAATCCTTAAAATATCGTGGTAAGTATTTATTTAGTTTCTATAAATGTATTTCGACCAAAATAAATATTTTTTTTATGTGATCGGCAAAAAAAAAGTGCAAGCCCTTAAAAGAAAAAAATTCAGAATTGTTTTCCGCTATTTTGAAAGATGTCGCAGCACTTTTTTTTTGTTTTTGGTATGGATATGTAGCCCCCAATGTTGTGATCATTTTACAAAGAAACGCATGTGTAGAAAACTTTTTGTTCT